>AWOL01S0009590.1:0-11813 GCA_000715115.1 Nicotiana otophora | reverse complement strand
AGGACTCTACTAGACACGGCTCCGAGACATCCTAGGACACTTTAAAACCTTAGGCTCTGATACCAAGTTTGTCACGCCCCAAAACCGAGGAGCGTGACCGGTGCTCAACCGAGGAGCGCGACCGGTGCTCAACCGAGTGAACCCGACCGAGCAAGCCTATTAGATTTAATTCTACCCAGACTCATCCATGAATATAGATAATACATATTATCATTAATTAGACGAAAATGTACTCATGTCTACAATACCAATTCATTTCCAGTTGTTTCATCATTTTTAAAGTCTCAAATGGACAAGTAATACATCCACAACATAACATAGTTTGTCTTTCCCCATCACCAATGCACAACCCACACTATGTCTACGAAGCCTCTATAAATAAAGGAGAGTACAATGATAATGCCGGCAACAAGGCCCCGGCTATACCTCATACAGAATACAAAAAGTACAAAAGATTTATGACCGCGTAATGAAGTGGGGCTCACCAAGTCAGCAGGGAAGAAGGTGCACTGCTATCATTGATCAATATCTCCTATTGTGGAACCACCTGCATCCATTTAAAGATGCAGCGCCCCCGGCAAAAGGGATGTTAGTACCGTCGAATAGCACTAGTATGTACAACTAAACACCCTCTCAATAAAATTACAAATAATACAAATAAGATTATCATAATATCAATGAAAGACTTAATCAANAAGATTATCATAATATCAATGAAAGCCTTAATTAACATCAAACCTCAATTTAGGATCAAGACAGTGTTCAAATTAATTTCCATATCTCACATTGGGAGATTTTTAGTATCGATATACCATTGTCCACAATACCATTATTCACAAAACTAGTACCACCGTACTCTCATCAGGGAGTCTGATCACGACCCGATTTGCTAGGCCATCTCATTAGAGGCATCAACCACAATTTCTCTCAATGTGAATACCACCGTCTTTAACACGGAGTCCGATCACGACCCGATCGGCTAGGCTATCCATTAGGGACATCAACCACAAATACCATTTCAATTACAATTTCTAGCACAATCACCACCATGTGTGTGGCATGGTGTCTGATCATGACCCGATCAGCTAGGCCATCTTATTTGAGACATCAACCTTTTTATATCAATCATCGCATTTCATAATACTTTTACATCTTTTCATTTCATTGGCACTAGTGGCCATAATTATAAGATCATTCTTGGCACGTTGGCCATATTCAGTATTTCATGCTCACATTATCAATTTCAAATATCATCCTCATCATCAACAATAAACACAATTCAAATCAAAGTGTGTAGTACACATGTGAGCAATTTAGAGTCTAATGCACATCGAGATATTTCACAAAATTTGCCATAATAGCCTTCATTTGAACTTGACTTTAAGTCAAAACATTATTAATGCACATCCCATATTTCAACACATCCTCAATTGGTAACATAACATGAATAGAGCATTTGTGATGCTTGTTGAACATATATCGTTCAACCCAATCTTACTCGGAATAGCCAATTTCATAATGCATCACTCGAGACTTACATAATTTACATGAATATCATGGGATTCAATTCTAAGCGAAGCGTTTAGCCAACATACCTCATTTGAGCTTCCTTATGCTCTAAAATGTTCCGGAATTATTAGCAACTTCAATCTATTTTAGAAATATAACAAATTGAATCAAAATTAGGAAGATGATCATAGTTCTAGCTCACTTGAGCATTTTATCAAACACTAGGTGTGCATAAGGTTTCAATGTCCTTTTTATGAAGGACTTCATCATACCACAACCCAATATTTACCATTTTTAGCTCAACAATCTTCCTACACCCTTTGATAACACATGCATGTAAAATAAACAACTCTCATGCCCAAAAATTTATCTTGCTAGTTACCCATTTTCAGAAAATTTCAAAATTAGGGTTTAGGGTGTTGAAGCTTACCTGTAGGATGAAGACCTAGTAAGCTTCCCTTCTTAATCTTTCAAAACTTGAGCAAGAATTGAAGAACAATTATGGAAGAACACCTTCTCACTCTAGGGAACTCTCTCTCACTCTAAAATATTAGATTATGTCTCAAAAATGGCCCAAAGAGTGTATTTAACGAAATAGGGTCGGGTTTTAAAAAGCCAAATATGGAGCTCCGGAACAAGGTATGCGATCGCATAACCGATATGCGGACCGCATATCGGTCGCATATTTGGTTACAAAATAGCCAAAAGAACTGCCTGTGTATGCGGTCACTATGCGCTCCACATAACTGTTATGCGGTTGCATAATGAACCGCATAATAGCTATGCGGTCGCATAGTCGACCAGATAGTTGCTTCCAACTGACCCAATCAACTGCCTCACTCTGCGGCCATTATGCGGTCCGCAGAGCGGTTCTGCGATCGCATAATGGACAGCAAAAATTCACTTTTCCGCCAAAAATATTCCTTTACTTTCTGGTGCATTGTTCAACCCAAAACATCCGAGCACCATGAAACATTATTTTCTTTGCAAACTTTACCGGGCTTTTCACTTAAGTACTTTGAAATTTTCCGGGGTGTTGCATTCTCCCCCGCTTAGGAACATTCGTCCTCGATTGAGGGTATAAATCCGTCATTAGCATCTTATGCAACTCAGTTTGTTTCATACCACATTCGAGCAGCCCCAAACTTGACTAACTCCCAAAACCTCCAAATATTTCGCTAGAGTTTCTCTTGTAACTATGCCTATCCACCTGTCAGAGAGCCCTAGAAACACATCCTAACAACATATATATATTCCAACGACGTAACATAATACAAAATAACACCAAATGTGGTCTCATAAGCAATATATATCTAGAAAGGAACACCCTTAATGCCAATTGTTCACATGATATAAAATTCACAAAACGTAAGTCTTTTATTTTTTCCTAGATCACAATTTTAAATACATGATCATTCAAACAAATAAGGATACTTTTTCTCCATTTGTTCCTCAGCCTCCCAAGTAGCCTCTTCAACCTGTTGGTTTCGCCACAACACTTTCACGGAGGCAATTTCTTTATTACTCAATTTTCGGACTTGCCAATCAATAATAGCAACCGGAATCTCTTCGTAAGTCAATTTCTCATTTACCTCAATGGTCTCAACCGGAACAATGAATGTTGGATCTCCAACTACTTTCTTCAACATAGACACATGAAACACCGGGTGTACTAATGACATCTCAGGTGGTAGCTCAACCTTGTACGCCACCTCACCGACCCTTTGAATGATTTTGTATGGTCCGACATACCTCAGACTCATTTTCCCTTTCTTACCAAATCGCATTAGCCCTTTCATAGGGAAAACTTTCAAGAATACCCAATCATCTTCTTTGAACGCCAAATCCCTACGACGAACATCCGAAAAGATTTCTGACGACTCTGAGCAGTCTTCAACCGCTCCTTAATGATTTTAACTATTTCCATGGCCTGATACACGAGGTCTAGCCCTATCAACTCCGCTTCTCCAATTTTGAACCACCCAATGGGAGATCTACATCTCCTACCATATAAAGCCTCGAACGGTGCCATTTGAATGCTAGCGTTATAGCTATTGTTGTAGGAAAATTGTATGAGTGGTAAATGATCATCCCAACTATATTTGAAGTCTAGAACGCAAGCACGTAACATATCCTCAAGCGTCTGAATAGTCCGCTTTGCCTGCTGTACTAAGATTCACCTTAGTACCCAAACCTTGCTGAAAGTTCTTCCCAAAATTAGCAGTGAATTGTGCTCTTTGATCCGAAATGATGGAAACTAGGGTGCCATGCAACCTTACTATTTCTTTGATACATAGCTGAGCATACTGCTCTGCTGTGTTGGTAGACTTAACCGGCAAAAAGTGTGATGACTTCGTGAGCAGATCAATAATTATCCAAATTGAGTGAATCTTGCGCGAAGTGCGCGGTAATCCTACCACAAAGTCCATATTAATCATTTCCCACTTCCACATTGGAATTTTTATGTTTTGTGCCAATTTACCAGGCCTTTGGGGTTCGGCCTTCACTTGCTGACAATTCGGACATCTTGCCACAAAGTCTGCCACATTCCTCTTCATATCATTCCACCAATAGACTTCCTTAAGATCATGATACAGTTTTGTAGAACGCGGATGCACACAATACCTAGAAGTGTGAGCTTCAGTCATAATTCTTTCCCGGAGACCATCCACATTTGGAACACAAAGTCGCCCTTGGTACCTTAGTGTACCATCATTCACGCTAAGTGAAACGGACATGGTCTTATGTTTATGAATACCCTCTTTTAATTTCACCAACAATGGATCGTTATATTGCTTTGTTTTGACTTCCACAACAAGCGATGATTCAACCCTATTTTGCACAATTACCCCTCCTTCACTAGAGTCCGCAAGACGAACTCCCAAACTAGCTAATCGGTGAACTTCTTTGGCCAATGGACTTTGATATGCCTCCAAGTGTGCTAAGCTACCCATAGATTTTTGGCTAAGAGCATCCGCCACAAAATTAGCTTTCCCTGGATGGTATAAAATATCAATATCATAATCCTTGAGTAATTCAAGCCATCTTCTCTGCCNGGATGGTATAAAATATCAATGTCATAATCCTTGAGTAATTCAAGCCATCTTCTCTGCCTCAGATTCAATTCTTTCTGTTTGAAAATATATTGAAGGCTCTTATGGTCCGTGAATATATCTACATGGACCCCATATAAATAATGACGCCAAATTTGCAATGCAAATACTATAACTGCTTGTTTTAAATCATGTGTTGGATAGTTCTTTTCAAGATTCTTGAGTTTCCTAGAAGCATACGCTATCGCCTTCCCATGTTGCATTAATACACATCCAAACCCGATTCTTGAAGCATCACAATATACCATAAATCCATCTATACCCTCTGGTAGGGTCAACACTGGTGCCATAGTCAATCTTGCTTTCAATTCCTGGAAACTCGTTTCACAAGCATCTGACCATTGGAACTTAATTGCCTTCTTCATCAATTTAGTCAATGGAGAGGCAAGAGTAGAAAACCCCTCCACAAACTTTCTGTCATATCCAGCTAAGCTTAAGAAACTGCGAATCTCTATTGGAGTTGTAGGCCTCGGCCAATTCTTCACAGCTGAAATTTTATGAGGATCAACCTTAATTCCCTCACTAGAAACTACATGACCCAAGAATATGACTGATTCAAGCCAAAATTCACACTTTGAAAACTTTGCATATAACTGGTGCTGATGTAGGGTTTGCAGAACTACCCTGAGATGGTCAGCATGGTCCTCCTGACTTCGTGAATATACAAGAATATCGTCAATGAACACTATCACAAAGGAGTCGAGGAATGGCTTAAAACGCAATTCATAAGATCCATGAAGGCTGCTGGAGCATTTGTTCGCCCAAAAGACATTACTAGAAACTCAAAATGCCCATATCAGGTACTAAAAGCTATTTTCGGAATATCCCTCTCCCTGATCTTCAATTGGTGATACCCGAATCGTAAATCAATTTTGGAGAAGACTCTCGGAAATTCATTCACAACAGGCACAGACTCAAGTGTAGGTGCCTCAACATCGGTGTNGCATATACCCATGCATGGTATTACATTTATATGCATATGCATGACATTATAATATTAAATGATTCACAAAGCTATTTAGATATACATGTTGAGTCTTTTACTCCATGTTTCTCTCATGTCTATTATTACTAATTTCATTCCTTACATACTCGGTACATTATTTGTATTGACGCTCCTTTGCCTAGGGATGCTTTGTTTCATGCCCGCAGGTCCCNGTGGAATAGATATAGGATGCGTGTCTGGCATCACATCAATCTCCCTGTCTGGTAGGATCCCAGGGAGTTCATCCGGAAAGACTCCCGGAAATTCATTCACAACAGGCACAGACTCAAGTGTAGGTGCCTCAACATCGGTGTCCGTAACCCAGACAAAATGGTAAATACATCCCTTGTTGATCATTTTCGTGGCCTTTAGGTAAGAAATTAACCTACCCTTCGGCACTACCTCTTCACCCTTCCACTCAATAACTGGCTCATTTGGAAATTTGAACCTAATAGTTCTGGTTCGGCAATCAAGCTTAGAAAAACAAGAATAAATCCAATCCATCCCCATTATCACATCAAAATCGACCATTCTCAATTCAATAAGATCGGCCACGGTGTCCCGACCATGCAATGTAACAACATAATCCCTATAAACCCGCGTGGCTAAAATAGACTCACCAACTAGAGTAGATACAGAGAATGGCTCATAAAGTTATTCTGGGTCTATCCCAAATTCCATAGCAACATAAGATGTGACATATGACAAAGTGGAACCGGGATCAATAAGAGCATATACTTCATGAGATTGGATAGTCAATATACATGTGACAACATCTGGAGAAGCCTCTGAATTCTGGAAACCCCTCATAGCATAGAAACGGTCGGATCCTCCCGAACTCTGTACAATCCTCAAACACGTAAGCCTAGTCCGGCACCATGAAACATTATTTTCTTTGCAAACATTACCGGGCTTTACACTTAAGTACTTTGAAATATTCTGGGGTGTTACATTAGGCTTGATGGAACGGATTGAATTCTCAAGGGAATTTTATAAACCCCTACAAGTGCAACGTGAATTTCAAATATTAAGGGAGCACAGTGCAACCTTTCTCAAGAATATCATACGGTTTTTTCCTTACTTCGATCCGCCGCTACATGTTTTGTCACAATCAACGTATGTTGGAGTGATTGTCAAGACAATCGGTTCAGGTATGTTAAGGCTGTCACTTCTTTCTTTTGGCATGATATATATGACACAAACGAAATGAGCAAATGCACAATNTCAATAGTCTCAACTGGCACAATAGCCGACGGATCTCCAACTACCTTCTTCAACATAGACACATGGAATACCGGGTGCACTAATGACATCTCAGGTGGTAGCTCAATCTTGTACGCCACCTGACAAATCCTCTGAATCTGTAAGGCCCGACATACCTCGGACTCAATTTCCCTTTCTTTCCAAACTGCATTATACCCTTCATGGGGGAAACCTTCAACAACGCTCAATAATATTCTTCGAACTCCAAATGTCTACGACGAACATCCGAATAGGACTTTCGATGACTTTGAGCAGTTTGGAACCGATCCTTAATGACCTTAATATTCTCCATAACATGATGCATGAGGTTTGGTCCTATTAATTCCGCTTCCCCAATATCGAACCACCCAATGAGGGATCTACATCTCCTACCATATACGGCCTCAAATGTTGCCATCTGAATACTAGCATGATAAATGTTGTTGTAGGCAAATTCTATGAGAGGAAAATTATAGTCCCAGCTACCGTTGAAGTCAAGGACCCAAGCATGCAACATATCCTCAAGCGTCTGAATAGTCCGATATGCCTGCCCATCAGTCTTCGGGTGAAAGGTTGGATTCACCTAAGTAGCCAAACCTTGCTAACATTCCATCCAAAAATTAGCTGTGAACTATGCCCCTTAATCTGAAATGATAGAATTTGGAGTGCCATGCAACCTGACTATTTCTTTGATATACAACTAAGCATACTGTTCCGCTGTTTCAGTAGATTTAACTATCAAAAAGTGTGCTGATTTCGTGAGTCGCTCCGCAATCACCCAAATTGAGTCGAACTTGCACGGTGTGTGCGGCAATCCCAACACAAAGTCCATATTAATCATTTCCCAGTTCCATATTGGAATTTCTATGTTCTGTGCCAACCCACTAGGTTGTTGTTGTTTGACCTTTACTTGCTGACTACTCAACAATCTTTCCACAAAGTCTGCGACATTCGTCTTCATGTCATTTCACCAATAGACTTCCTTGAGATCATGAAGCATCTTTGTAGAGCCCAAGTGTATAGAATACCTGGAAGTGTGAGCCTCGATCATGATTCTTTCTCCGAGACCATCTACATTTGGAACACACAGTCGTCCTTGGTACCTTAGTGTACCATCATCCATGCCAAGAGAAAAAGCCATAGTTTTATTTTTATGAANACCTTTACTTGCTGACAACTCAAACATCTTTCCACAAAGTCTGCGACATTCATCTTCATGTCATTTCACCAATAGACTTCCTTGAGATCATGAAGCATCTTTGTAGAGCCCAAGTGTATAGAATACCTGGAAGTGTGAGCCTCGATCATGATTCTTTCTCCGAGACCATCTACATTTGGAACACACAGCCGTCCTTGGTACCTTAGTGTACCATCATCCATGCCAAGAGAAAAAGCCATAGTCTTATGTTTATGAATCCCCTCCTTCAATTGTACCAACAATGGATCGTCTTATAGCTTCTCATTGACTTCTACAACAAGCAATGATTCAGCCCTATTTTGCATAATTACCCATACTTTACTAGAGTCCACAACACGAACTCCCAAACTAGCCAATCTATGAACCTCCTTGGCAAACGACCTTTGATGTGCCTCCAAGTGAGCCAAACTACCCATAGATTTTCAGCTAAGAGCATCTACCACAACATTGGCTTTTCCCGGGTGATATAGAATATCGAAGTCGTAATCTTTGAGTAACTCCATCCATTTTCTCTTCCTCAAATTTAATTCCTTCCATTTGAAATTGTATTGAAGACTCTTACGGTACTTGAATATATCCACATGGACCCTATATAAATAATGATGTCAAAATTTCAATGAAAATACCACTGTCGTATATTCTAAGTCATGTGTTGGATAGTTCTTTTCAGGGTTCTTGAGTTGCCTAGAAGCATAAGCTATTACCTTGCCATGTTGCATCAATACACACCCAAGCCAGATTCTTGAGTCATCACAATAGACCACAAACCCATATATAACCTCTGGTAGGGTTAACACCAGCGCCGTAGTCAATTTGGATTTCGGCTCCTGGAATCTCCTTTCTCAAGCATCTGACCATTGGAACTTAACTGCCTTCTGCGTCAAATTAGTCAACGGAGAGGCGAGAGTAGACGACCCATATACAAACTTCCTGTAATATCCAGCTAAGCCCTAGAAACTACGAATCTCTGTTGGAGTAGTAGGTCTAGGCCAATTCTTCACAACTGCAATCTTCTGAGGATCCACCTTAATTCCTTCCCTTGAGATGATATGACCCAAGAACGTGGCGGATTCAAGCCAAAATTCACATTTCAAAAACTTCGCATATAACTGGTGCTGATGTAGAGTCTATAGAGCTGCCCTGAGATGATCGGCGTCGCCCTCTCGACTTTGTGAATATACGCGGATATCGTCAATGAATACTATCACAAAGGAGTCAATAAAAGGCTGGAAGACTCAATTATAAGATCCATAAAAGCTCCTGAAGCATTAGTTAGCCCAAAAAACATTACAAGAAATTCAAAGTGCCCATACCGAGTTCCGGAAGCTGTTGCGGAATATCATGTTCCCTGATCTTCAATTGGTGATACCCAGATCTTAAATAAAATTTGGTGAAGTACTTAGCACCCTGTAACTGATCAAGCAAATCATCTATTCTTGGATATGGGTAATTGTTTTTGATTGTGACATTCTTGACCTGCGGTAGTCAATACACATTCTTAGCGACCAGTCCTTATTTCTTACAAATAGAACTGGTGCACCATAAGGCGGCACACTCGATCGGATGAAGCCCTTCTCTAAAAATTCCTTTAATTGTTCCTCTATCTCATTCAATTCTACTGGTACCATCCTGTAGGGCAGAATAGATATAGGCTACATACCTGGAATTACATCAACCCCAAAATCAATCTCCATGTCGGGCAGAATCCTAGGGAGCTCAGTAGTAAAGACCTCTAGAAATTCATTCACAACTGGCACAGACTCGAGTATAGGTGCATCAGCATCTACATCAATAGATATAGGTTGCGTGCCAGGCATAACATCAATCCCAAAATCAATCTCCCTGTCTGGTGGTATCCTAGTGAACTCATCAGGAAAGACCTCTAGAAATTCATTCACAACTGGCATAGACTCGAGTGTAGGTGCCTCGGCATCGGTGTCCGTAACTCGGACCAAATGGTAAATACACCCCTTTTAATCATCTTTCTGGCCTTAAGGTAAGAAATAAACCTACCATTTGGCACCACATTATCCCCTTCCATTCAACAACTGCTTATTTGGAAAGTCAAACCTTACAGTTCTAGTTCGGCAATAGACCTTGGNCACCACATTATCCCTTTCCATTCAACAATTGGCTTATTTGGAAAGTCAAACCTTACAGTTCTAGTTCGGCAATCGACCTTGGCAAAACATGAATAAATCCAATCCATTCCCATTATTACATCAAAAATAACCATCCCCAATTCAATGAGATCGGCCATGGTGTCCAAACCACGCACCGTGACAACACAACCCGTATAAACCCGTGCAGTCACAATAGACTCGCCAACCAGAGTAGATACAGAGAACGACTCATGAAGCTGTTTCAGATCTATCCCAAATTCCATAACAACATAATGAATAACATAGGACAAAGTGGAACCGGGATCAATAAGAGCACACACATCATGAGATTGGACAGTCAATATACCTATGACAACGTCTGAGAAGCCTCTGCACTTTGGCGACCACTCATGGTATAGAAACAGTTGGGTCTTCCCTATCTCTGCACTCCACCCCTAACTGCACCACGCCATGCAGGTGCTGGAGTGCCTCGGGCTGGAGGAGGTGATGCAGACGTAATAGCTGCAGAATTGGCTGAGGGTGAACGGTAGTTTCTCTGAATGTGACCCCTCAATCCGCACCCATAGCATATGGGTATGTCCATGTAACAGATTCCTAGGTTCATCTTCCCACACCTAGGACACGGGGGCCTTCGCTACTGCTGGAACCTCCCTCCAGACCAGCCCTGCTGGTGGGGTCCACCATTACCGTGACTGGGCCTGAAATGACTCCACTACTGCTGACTGCGCCCTGATGGCGGTGCACTGGCTGAAGACTGAGATGGTCTCGATGACCCTCCCCTAAATTCTAACCTACTGCCACGAAATGAATTTCCAAAGTTACCCGTGGACCGGGCCTTACTACTACCCTCTCGCTCCATTCGTTTCTTCAACTTACGGTTCTCTGTAGCTTGAGCAAATGTTACCATCTTCCCATAGTTCATGTCATAATTCAAAGCAGTTGTAGCAGCCTCATTGATAACCAAGGGACTAAGGCCATGCACAAACTGGTGCATTATAGCCTCCATAGTGGGCAACATGTGAATATCATACTTGGGAAGGCACGCGAACTCCATATAGTACTCCCACACACTCTTGTTACCCCATTTTAGGTTCTCAAATTCTACGGCACGGGCTGCCTTAGTCTCGGCAAGCAAGATATTATCCATGAAAGCATCCGCAAACTCACTCCACATCGCTGGAGGGCTTCCCTCCTCGCGGGAGTCCTCCCTTCAGGTGTTAGGAGGCCAACTCCAATCCCTTTGTCTTAGTAGCATGTATAACTCAAAGGGTCTTATGCATTTCATAGATGAAGTCTTGGGGGTCCTCCTCAGGATCAGTACCTATGAACACTGGAGGATCTAACTAAAGAAACTCGTTAACCCTAGAACCATTAGAGTCCCCTTGCTGACTAGAAGAAGTGGGGCCATCATTCGACCTCTGGACTTGGGAAGCCACTATCTCAGCCAACATATGTATGGCTCCCCTAAGATCCTCATTAGAAACACCAGGACCAAAAGCTGGGGCTGGAGGTGTATCCGGAATATCGGTTGGAAGATTCATTGTACCCTCATCTAGTGTAGGAACTAGTGCAGCCTAGGTAGGAATAGTAAAACCAGGCAGTGTAGTAACTAGGAGAATATCCTCACCCCTCGGGTGTTCACC
>AWOL01S0009589.1:292600-306076 GCA_000715115.1 Nicotiana otophora | reverse complement strand
GCTGTCTATCAGGACCTGCAGGCATGAAATGCAGCGTCCCCAACAAAGGGACGTCAATACAAAATAATGTACTGAGTATGTAAGAAAACAGAATAACTGAAAGCTGAAACTGAACTAATGATATAATAACTGAATGTAACTGGAAGTCAAAAATAATCTGAAGATATGCTTTCATGCTGATACTGGCTCAACTCTCTCAATATAGTATGTAAAATAGTTGTTCGACCCTATAAGGCTAGATATGTGTAACTGCCATGCCGTAGTAGGCTCGCTCATAGGTGCTCGGCCATACTAGGCTCTGTATCTCAGCCATTCTGGGCTCGTTCATAGGCGCTTGGTCACAGTAGGCTCGGTATATAACTTACCATCTGATCAGAAGTTGCCCAATAGAGGCGTGCCCGCCGATTATAGCTCGATGGTGGTGAAAATACTATAATACTGTATATATGTACTCTCTGCTCTCTTGGCTGAAAGAAGACAATACTAAACTGAATATGAAGTCATGATAAGGGAGAATACTGTAACTTCTGAGACTAGGATAATGTGAATAAATTCAGGAATACGAACTTCTCTTTATGCCTCATTATCAAACTCATGTAGTTATAGAATCATGCCAAAATGAAGAAAGGTTTAGCTTTAACATACCTTAACACAATCTTTCTAATCACCAAGTTGAACTCGCCTCTTCGTACCTTAATCTACAACAACGATAATATACTATCATTAAGTTACGAAAGGTACAACTATCGCACAACGAACGACAAGCTTATTTTGTATTAAAACGGGCAGTATCTCCCATATAATCCTTACTTCCTCCAAATTCAAGATAACACCAACAACACAAGAATACAACAATATCAATATGTATACATTATCTTTCAACCTTATATACACCACAAAATACTACAAAACAGCCCAACACACCCCAATCTCTTCATACACAAAACGATCACCGTAGTAGTGTCAAACAGCCCGAAAATGTTACGACGAACAACCAACCCACCACCCTTTATTTATGTGGTGTTTATCCACACCCTTCCTCCTCCAAAATCAACAAAACAGTAGGAAAACACGCAGTCCAACAGTACCACAAAATAGTCCACAAAACAGTCCACAAAATAGTCCACTACAAGTGAATAACTCGAACTCACGGCTTCCGATCACCGTCCAGTGAGTTCTTACAAATATAGAACGACTTACTATGCATATACAGCAAACAAAAATGGATGAAAGAGAGAAGTAAACTTACCTTATTTTTTGGATAACTCAGCTCCTATCTTGGTTCTTCAAACTCTAGGCTTTACCTCCAATTAGAACTTGAAAGGGAGAGGAAATCAATTGGGGTTTGTGAGTAATTTTTGGGAGGAGTTTTGCAGAGATTATGTTTGGTTATTTTTCCCTATTATCAGTCTAATATATGAAGGGGATAAGCCTTTAAAGATTCCTCTTTGGATGACCCGAACTAGCCCATTTTTGGATGACCCGAACTGGCCCATTTTTGGATTCTCGTTTAAGCAAGTAGGTGACAGTCTGCGCAGTCTCGCAAAAACGCCCATATCTCTCTACTCTGATATCGTATTGACAAACGGGTTAATGCATTAAAAGATAGACTCACAGATATTTAATTTTATGGGTGGAACACCCCGTAACTCTAAGTATATTGGGAGAAAATGTCAGTTACATTTGACCCAAAGTTTCAGTAATACTTATGAACGTAACTTGTGATGACTTTTATCGACTTTTGTTCCACCACTTGCTTGACTTCAAAACATAACACACGACTATCATACGGCTAACATAACTCATAACATAACCTCCTTATCATGTTAAACACCCTGGTCTCACCCCAAAAGTATATGCTATAACATTCCCAATTTGTCATCTTTCGACGAAATATTATTTTCTTCAATTCCTTTAGCTTCTAAACCTTCCAATCCTCTTTGTACTTGTTGTTCATGATCTTAAATATTTGTAACCTCCGAGGTAACATGATTAACTTACTTTGTAAATTTTTTAAATATGATTTCATTTCTGAGCTTACATCAATCGACTTACGACATACTCGTACGTACGAAAACATGAGTTGTAACATCATTTCCCCCTTTGAAACATTCGTCCTCGAATATTGACTGGTGCACTTATCAGTCTCATAACCTATAGCTCTTATAAATACTTTATTTCTGGCCTTTCTATCTAGGCAACTGTTCTATGAATAAATCCATAGGCCCGGGTATTCCCCCCTTTAGGCCTCTTTCTCACACCACGACTTATGGTTTGAATCCTTCCAACCTCGTAATTATTGCGACCTTCTGTCATGCAGCCTGTACGACTTTGTCCTTGTATGTGCGCTTATGCGACTCTTCTGTTCCTTTTTCTCCAGCTTTTAGCCAATCTCTAGGCCTCACTTTGGGAACATATACAAAACTATGACAAGTTGTTCCTCCCGTTATATATAGGTGTAGTGAAGTTTTTCGCTCGGTACTTTGTCAAACTTACGACTGTTGCGATATCTTGTTTCGTAGCCTTCTAAATATATCCTTATGGCTTTACTACATCTAGGTAGGTTATACTACACCATCATACTTACTTTGGTTTATTATTGCCGAGATTTGCTACCCAACTCCAGGTTACCCTCTCGCTGCTTATCCTATATGTATAAATCTAAGTCCTTTAGTTCTTCTTCATTACTGTTCATATTAAGAATGGCGGTCTAATATCATCTCATACTTTGGAACTTTTATCTGCCTATTGGTGATTCACCTTAATGTTGATCTATAATCTACCACTAATAAATTGAAACCTCTTACGTAATACATTATCCTTAGGGATCACGTCTCCTCAGGGAACATCTGAAGTTATTTGCTCGATCCACCTAGGGGCGATACTATACTTCAATAACCATATTTCATCATATCCCAACGTGATTCATCTTATGAAGGGTATTCTATTCTCATACAATTCATGAAATCCCTTCTTTTTGAATCATTAAATAATTAATGGCCTTAACGTCAGCCTCTTATCTATCACAATTACACCCTTATTCTACTACCAGGGAAACGTTTCATCTCTTCAAATTGCTCATAGTCTTAGACTCCTCTGAGTTCATTCAGGCTATACTAAGTTTTTTTTTATAACTTACAGAAACCATCAGCTCTCTTGTTTTGATTGGCTTAATTTTGAGGCCTTACCTATTCTCGTCACCTTCTCAAACACCTTTGCTTATCCTTACTCCTGTCCACCTAAAACTTTGTTGCTCTACCATACTTTAGCTTGCGACCTACACATATCTATTTATAGTACTCACAACCTTTCTTTAACTTTCTAGCACCATACATTTCATTATGTTATTCTGGAACTTCAAGCGAGGCATCAAATCGTCTCTAACTCTTCTTTAATCTATTAACTAGACCTCTCGGTACTTGGAAACTATAGGCTAGAAGATATGTCACTGACAACACCACTATTATTTGTGGATACTGAATCACAGCGCTTCTAGCCCTCTATCGAATGTATGAACTATTCACAACCATCTACACTTGTGCATCTCGTATCTTCTTAACCTTTACCTTAGTTAGCTTTTAATCTCGCATTGTATTTTCTGTCTCTTTCATAACCTCCCTTCCATATAGGTAGAATTCACATCCACAACTTGAAGCTCTACTACAAACTTGCACCTCTAGTGTGTACACAATCCGGTGGGAGCTTCATACTTATTCCTTATGAGGCTGGTACTTTTTATTTAATCTGGCTTTATTGTAGAGCCGTTATAGAATATGGCTGTTATACTATCTTTCTTGTACCTCTAATGTTAAGAGTGATTTTGAAATGTTCAGAATCATGATTTCTATAATTATATAGGTTTAACAATCAGACTCCTGATTCACTTACCCGTTGTAACTCGTTAGTTTCCTCTTCTCTCCCAGCCTTTAAGTAGGCTTAAGCTATCTTCCGATCAGCTGCTCAAGGTATTATTACTTTTGCCTTTGGTGAACGCCATAGAATATCCATAATATAATCTTCTAACAATTCAAGCCTTTGTCTGTGAGGTGGACTCAATTCTTTCTTTTAACTTTATACCGGAGTCTCTTATAGTTGTAGGAATGTCAACATATATGCTGCATGGATAATACTCTGAAATGTTATGTGCGGTCATAACGTAACTAACTCTGGGTCATTGATTGAATAATTCCTTTCGTGCCTTCTCAGTTTTCTTTAAAAGTGCGCAATTACTTCTCTTGGTTGTTCTGCCACTTGTTGCATGAATACTTGGCTTATCTTAGTGCCCACACTTATTGGAATTTCGTGCAACTCATATGATCTCAAATATTACTTTTGATTCTTACTTCCCGTTCATTAGCCACGATAGGTGCCACTTTCTTATGGAGACTGTTGTTACAAGATCATTTATTCTTTAGGTCACTATGCTGATGCTGAAGCCTTCTTTCTTATTTCCTCAGCTAGTCTTATATTGTAGCACTTAGGGAAGACCCTCTGACTCTTGTAAAGCTAAGAGCTTTTTACATCGTATACCCGACGAAAATTTTGATGTACTGACTCGCCAATAATTATCCTTAGTTACTTATCTCTGCGCCCTTATGCTCGTAGGGTTACTTCTACACTTAAATTTTTATTATCTTCTTAGTGGCACTCTCTTTTTTATTTCAATATCACTTATACGGTACCTTTTACTACCCCAACTCCTATCAGAATATTTCTCAAGGATTACGTTGTCGTATTTACGAGACCAAATTTCCTATGCTGGGTTTCACTTCGTTTATCTTGCATGATCTACTGATTTATCTGAGACCTCTTGTCTAGCCATGACTAGACTCTTTCTGAATGAACTACTAACTACTCGTTAGTCCATGATCATATTTACATTCTAGGTAACCTCTCTTGGGTTATGTCTTCTGTCTTAACTTAACTTTTGCATTGGCTCCTAATGTATCAAGTGTTCATTCGCACTTATTTATCAATAACATCTGGTGTGGGAACCCTTACTGCCTCTCCCCAGCGTCGTGCTTGCATAATGTTCTGGAGTCGTATCATGTCTGTAGAATCTGAATAAATGCAATATCATTCCTTTCGCCATTTACTGCATTCTTTCTTTACTATTCCATAGTTACCTGAACTACTTAACTCCGACTTAATACCATATTACACCATCTTTCCCTATTTAGGGGAGTATTAACATTTAATGCTATGAAAACTTACTTATAAATATTTTACCTCTTCATCTTCGACGTCTTTTCATGTCTTTATTAACTCTTACTTGCCTTGCAGTATCTTTTATGTACCAAGGATAATTGAATATCTTACACACGACGGTATCAGATACCTAGTGTAACTGGAACACTTAGTCCCTTAATCTTAACTTTGCTCAAAGTGCTTGCTTTAGGGAAGCGTCTTCTTGAGTGACCTTTAATGTTATTCTTCTGTTGTCGATTGTATTATTGCTGGAATGCGATCTTTGAAATTCTCTTGATGTCGACTATCATCACCTCATTTGATCCCTAATTGATGTTCAGTTTATCTTGTTCACTGGCCCGTGCTGATTTCTATTACTCTGGGGGTCTAAACTTTTTANTGTTTTGTCTTGGTAATCACATTGGACGCACCAACTCATTTCTCGAAATGAGGATATGACTTTTGGCCTATACTCTTCTATTGTCTCAAGGCCTATCACCTCTTATATTTTCCTTCACTTGACTATAGACTCTGTTATTATATCATATTTTGATTAACCATTATCACCCATTTATCGCATCTTACTCATAATACTTCTTTTACTCTCTTCTTGTTCTCCTGCTAATGCTTCTGTCTATCGCATTATTCTAAAAACTTCAACAAAACATTATTTCACTTTTAGCTCCCCTGGCTCAATCCACCATTTCGGGTTACTCTAACCCAAGCTGGATCTTGATATCCTATCCTTCTCTTAAACTATATATGTTAGCTCCCATAGGGCATAACTAAGATANTAGCTCCCATAGGGCATAACTGAGATGGGTGTGGCCAATTGTACATACCTTTATTTCTGTTGAAGGTAACTTAGAATCCTTTTATTTCTCTGCCGGACGTGGAAATTCGGATAATCTTCATTAACTAGGTACCTCGTACCCTTCTTCACCTTGCTTCTGTTACCTGTTGAAACTTATACTTTTACCTTCTGATACTCCCATGGCATGTTATTCACGGGGCATGTTAGATATTCCCGTTTTAGGATAAATGGGAAATTTGCACATATGGTAAGCACGATCTAATAGGGTCTCAAACAGGGCCACGTAGTCAAGACTTCTCTCTCTACTAATGCCCTTACCTGTTGTTGTATTAGCCCTTTAGCTAGCTACAATTTTTCAAATTGAAAGCATCTTTATATCATTAACAAACATAAGCTTTGGCTCGAACTCATATGACTCAGCTCTATAGCACGATTTGGATTTGAATAAAGGGTAATAGACTCCTAAATACCTTATATCCTCCTGCTTATAAGTGTGGTGCATAACACACCCATAAACAAGACTCTACTAGACACGACTCGTAAACTCCTTAGGATAGAACTACTCTAATACCAAGTTTGTCACGCCCCAAACCTGAAGAGCCGTGGCCGGCACCTGGTACCATACTCGGCCCGAGCGTACCACTCTGTAACTGTGAACTCTAGAGGAGTAACCCTCAACCTAGGCCGATGAGGCCATATTCTAAATCATCTGAAAATATCTCTATCATGTGAGGGGTAAACATACCCAAAAACTCATATATATTTAAATAAATGTATATATATATATATATATATATATATGTGTGTGTGTGTGTGTGTGTGTGTGTATGTATATGTGCAGGCTGACGAGGCTGCCATGAACATCTATTGATATACAAACTATACAACACTTATCTACAAACCTCTAGAGATAGTTGAACTATATCATGGTCGGGACAGAGCCTCGACCTACCCATCGAACCTGTATATATAAAACGGACTCCAAGGTCTAGACCAGGTAACTCCGAGGAAGTGGAGCTTACCAACCAAGCTGATACTTGGCTCTGTCTACTGGGAAGGTATATCCAGCTGTCTATCAGGACCTGCAGGCATGAAATGCAGCGTCCCCAGCAAAGGGACGTCAGTACAACATAATGTACGGAGTATGTAAGGCAACAAAATAATTGAAAGCTGAAACTGAACTGATGATATAATAACTGAATATAACTGGGAGTCAAAAATAATCCGAAGATATACTTACCTGCTGATACTGACTCAACTCTCACCATATAGTATGTAAAATAGTTGTTCGGCCCTATAAGTCTTGGTTCTGCCCTGCCGTAGTAGGCTCGCTCATAGGCGTTCGGCCATACTAGGCTCTGTATCTCGGCCATTCTGGGCTCGCTCATAGGCGCTCGGCCACAGTGGCCTGTATATATAACTTACCATCTGATCAGAGGTTTCCCAATAGGGGCCTGCCCACCGATTATAGCTCGATGGTGGTGAAAATACTGTAATATTGTGTGTGTGTGTGTGTGTATATATATATATATATATATATACACACACACACACACACACTCTCTGCTCTCTTGGATGAAAGAAGACCATACTAAATAGAATATGAAGTCCCAATAAGGGAGAATACTCTAACTTCTGAGACTAGGATAATGTGAATAAATTCAGGAATACGAACTTCTCTTTATGCCTCGTTATCAAACTCATGTAGTTACGGGATCATGCCAAAATGGAGAAAGGTTTAGCCTTAACATACCTTATCACAATCTTTCCAATCACCAAGTAGAACTCTCCTCTTTGTACCTTAATCTACAACCACGATAATAATACTATCATTAAGTTACGAAAGATACAACTATCGCACAACAAACGACAAGCTTATTTTGTATTAAAACGGGCAGCATCTCCCCTATAATCCTTACTTCCTCCAAATTCAAGATAATACCAACAACACAAGAATACAACAATATCAACATGTCTACATTATTTTCCAACCTTATATACACTACAAAATACTACAAAACAGCCCAACACACCCCAATCTCTTCATACATAATACGACCACCGTAGTAGTGTCAAACAACTCGAAAATGTTACAACGAACGACCAGCCCAGCACCCTACATTTATGTGGTGTTTCTCCACACTATTACTTCTCCAAAACTCCACAAAACAGTAGTAAAACACACATCCCAACAGCACCACAAAATAGTCCACAAAACAGTCTGCTACAAGTGAATAACTCGAACTCACGGCTTCCGATCACCATCCCGTGAGCATCTACAGAAGAAAAAAATGGATGAAATAGAGAAGTAAACTTACTTTATTTGTTGGATAACTCAGCTCCTATCTTGGTTTTTCAAAATCTAGGCTTTACCTCCAATTAGAACTTGAAAGGGAGAGAAAATCAATTGGGGTTTGTGGGCAATTTTTAGAAAGATTTTTGCAGAGATTATGTATGGTTATTTTGATCTATTATCAGTCTAATATATGAAGGGGATAGGCCTTTAAAAATGCCTCTTCGGATGACCCGAACTGGCCCATTTTGGGACGACCCAAACTGGCCTATTTTTGGATTCTCGTTTAAGCAAATAAGTGACAATCTGCGCAGTCTCACAAAAATTCCCATATCTCTCTACTCTGATATCGTATTGACAAACTGGTTAATGCGTTAGAATATAGACTCACAGATATTTAATTTTATGGGTGGAACACCCCATAACTCTAAGTATATTGGGAGAAAATGGCAGTTACATTTGACCCAAAGTTTCAGTAAAACTTATGAACGTAACTTGTGATGACTTTCATCGACTTTTGTTCCACCACCCGCTTGACTTTAAAACATAACACACGACTATCATACGACTAACATAACTCATAAAATAACCTCCTTATCATGTTAAACACCCTGGTCTCACCCCAAAAGTACATTCTATAACATTCCCAAATTGTCGACTTTCGACGAAACATTATTTTCTTCAACTCCATTAGCTTCTAAACCTTCCAACCCTCTTTGTACTTGTTGTTCATGATCTTCAATATTTATAACCTACGATGTAACATGATTAACCTACTTTGTAAACTTTTCAAATATGATTTCATTTCTGAGCTTACATAAATTGACTTACGACGTACTCGTACGTACGAAAATATGGGTTGTAACACTTCTGTCTCCTGTTGCAATGTTTTTGGTGGTTGTGGCTAGTTTGGCGAGGTCGTCCACCTCGACATTCTGTGCTCGTGGGATCTGGTTGAGTTGACATTCGCTGAACTTGGGCAGCAGATTACAGATTTTGGTATGGTATTTTTGTAACCTTTGTTACTTGATTTGGAAAGTCCTTGTAACTTGGTTGACAACGAGTTGAGAATCGCAGCGTAGTCTTAACCATTTTTCCCCGAATTTGAGTGCTAGCCTTAACCCTGCAATTACGGCCTCATACTCTTCTGCGTTGTTAGTCATGTCCGGGCACCTTATAGACTGGCGAATCACTTTGCCGGTTGGGACTTCGAGTACGAATCCCAGTCCGAAACCTAACGCGTTAGACGCGTCGTCAGTGTACAGGATCCATAGAACCTGTGTTTGGGGATAAATGTGGATGACTTCTCTTTTAACTTCGGGAATTATTTTTGCACTGAATTCGGCGACGAAGTTAGTAAGAACTTACGACTTTATCGATGTTCGTGGCTGATATGCGATATCGTGCTCGCTTATTCGATGGCCTATTTGGCCAACCTGCCCGATAGATTGGGCTTATGCAAAATGATTCTTAGGGAGAAAGTTGTGACGATCGAGATTGGGTGGCACTGGAAATAGGGTCTAAGTTTTTGTGAAGCTATGACTAAAGCCAGGGCCAATTTTTCGAGGTAAGGGTATCCCGTCTCGGTGTCGACCAGTTTTTGCTAATGTAATAAATGGGAGACTGCGTACATTTATTTTCTCGGACCAGGACTACGCTCACAGCTACTTTGGATACAGCGAGGTAGACGAGGAGATGTTTCCCTGGCTCTGGTTTCGAAAGCAATGATGGCGACGACAAATATGCTTTTAATTCCTTCAGGACTTTGACGGACTCAGAAGTTTGGAGGTCGTTATCCTTCTTGAGTACGTCGAAGAATTTGTGACACCTATCTGATGATCGTGAAATGAACCTTGAAAGGGCAGTGATATGGCTAGTCAACCTCTAAACTTGTTTTTTGGTGGTCAACTGTTCTGGTATCCCGTCGATGGCTTTGATTTGATCGGGATTGACCTCGATTCCTCGCTGTTATACCAGGAATACTAAATTTTTCCCTGAGGCCACGCCGAACGCACACTTTTCGGGGTTCAGTTTCATTCCATATTGTCTGAGCATGTCGAAGGTTTCTCTTAGGTGGTCGATGTGATCTTCTTTCCTTTTGGACTTGACTAGCATGTTGTCTATGTAGACTTCCATCGTTTTGCCGAGCTGGTCTTTGAACATCCTCGTCACCAACCTTTGGTAAGTTGCCCCTGTGTTTTTCATCCCAAAGGGTATGACCCTGTAGTAGTACGTCCCCTGATGGGTGATGAAAGTGGTTTTCTACTGATCCTCTTCTTCCACGAGGATTTGATTATAGCCCGAATATGCGTCCAAGAAGCTCATTAATTCATGTACGGCTGTTGCGTCGATGAGTTGGTTGATATGGGATAACGAAAATGAATCCTTGGGGCATGCTTTGTTCAAATCTGTGAAATCTACGTACATCCGCCATTTCCGATTCTTCTTTTTCACCATGACCACGTTGGCGACCCACTAAGGGTATTTTGACTCCATGAAAGAGCCATTTTTCAATAGCTTTTCCACCTCTTCGTGTACTGCATCATTGATCGATGAGTTGAACTTATGTCTGACCTGCCTCACTGGGGGGTAGAATGGGTCGCCGTTCAGCTTGTGCATGACGATTTCCTTCAGGATACCCGGCATATCTACATAGCTGAAAGCAAACAAGTCCGCATTAGTGGTTAAGAATTAGCGGCATTTACCTAGTTCCTGAAGTTTGCAGCCGATGTAAGCTTTCTTACTGTGATCGTTGGTGTCTAATTAAACGGGATCGAGGTTTTCTATGGTCGATTCCGCAGTTTCAACCATATCAGGGGTCTCTGATGACGTCTTCACTATCATCACATATCGATATCGACCCTGTTGATTTCTATGCCTTTTTTTCTTGGTCCTTCGCTTGTTGAGTGGCCATGCAATCTAGGGCGATGTGGTTGTATTCTTGGGATATGCGTGTTCCCCTCGTATCCTGAATATTCCCTATGGAGTCGGGAATTTGATGACCTGGTATAAGCTGGAGGGGATGGCCCTCATGGTGTGTATCCATTGTCACCCTATTATGGCATTGTATGTTGTGTCTTGGTCCATGATGTGGAACGTGGTCTCCAAAGTGACACCAGCGGCCAGAATGGGGAGTGTGATTTCGCCTGATGTTCGCTCAATTGCATTGTTAAAACCAGTTAGCGTGATACAACGCGACACTATCTTATCTTCGAGTTTCATTTGTACAAGTACTCGAGGATGGATAATGCATGCGCCACTCCCATCGTCGACCATAATACGTCTTACATCAGTATCTAAAATTTGTAAAGTAATAACAAAGGCATCATAATGAGGGAAAACCCAACAATTGGTATCTGACTTATCGAAGATGATACTTTTTTCGAGTTCGTCGTACCGCTTGCGGGTGATCGATCGTTTGAGCTTGTGGATAGTGGTGAACTTTACATTGTTGATGGGAGCATCTTCGCTGCTGCCGATGATCATGTGGATGGTGCGGGTTGGTGAGGGCGGTTTCGGCGGCCCTTGATGTTGTTCGCGTCCTCTAGCAAAGTTGGTCCCTCCTCGGTCACTCAACAACTCTTTGAGGTGTCCCTGTCGTAACATGTTTATGACCTCCTGCCTTAAGACGATGCAATCTTCAGTTTTGTGCCCTCGTTCTTGATGGAACTCGCAAAAGGGCGTCCGATTTTTTGGTACTCGGATCTGACCTCATCTTTTGTGGACACTACACCTTTGGTCCGAGCTTTTCTAAAGGCGTAGACTATTTCTGTAGGTGACACACAAAAGTTGTGAGCGGATAATAAATGAGGCATACCTCTTTTGTTCCGGTGAGTCCCTATCCTTGATCTGGGTGGGCCTTCTTCGTGGTGGGAGGAGGGGGGTGCAACGGCCGCTCTAACATATGGTTGATGCCATTCTCTATTGGGTTGTGAAGTAGCGAGGTCCCTTCGGATATCATTTCTTTGATCTTTTCTGGATTTGTCCTGTACTGAGGTCAGTCGATGAGTTAGTCCATTGAGGTCGTCGTCGTTTGCTCGGACCTCGGCATAATATGCGTTGTGTATTTCATCCCAAGTGGTTGGGGGATACTTCATCAGTCGACTCAATAACTTTCTAGTCGCCCTCGAACCTTCCCTGCTCAGCCCATTCTGGAAGTCTACGACTGCCATCCCTTCTGACACGTTCGGTAAGGGCATCCTTACTCGATTGAAACAGGCGAGGAATTCCCTCAATCCCTCTCCTGGAGATTGCTTAATAGAAAATATGTCATTAACTCTTGCCTCGTCTTTCTTGGCCCCAGCATGGGCTGTTACGAACTTGTCGGCCATCTCTTCAAAAGTTTTAATGGAGCGCGCAGGTAGTTGTGTATACCATGTCAACGCTCCTCTTGTGAGGGTTTCACCGAATGTTTTTAACAAAATGGAGGATATTTATGTTTTTTGGCGAGATCATTGCCTTTGACGGCAGTGACGTAGTGAGTCACATGATCTTCAGGGTCAGTAGTGCCATCATATAATTTTAGGTAGGGCGGCATTTTAAAGGTCTTCGGTATGGCATGCGGGGCTGCATCGTCATTGTATGGTTGTTTGAAAAATCGGCCGGCGTCTCTTTTCGGCAATAGTTTGGGGGCGCCCGGTATTTTATCGATCCTTTCCTGGTGTTCTTTCATTTGATCTCGGAGTTCCTTGTTCTAGTTCTCCATTTCCTCCATCCTTTTCAAGATGGTTGCAAGAGCGTTGTCACCCGCATTATCAATGACGTTGTGAGTAATACCTGTTGTTGGAGGTGGTGGGAGTTGATCACAATGTTCGTTCGCCCCTTGCACGGTGCAACTCCTTGCATTTTCCACAGTCGCGCCTCAGGCAGACTTGTTGAGGACGCCGACTAGCATATCGGTTAGCCATGCTTCGAGGAGCTTTTTTACAACTGGGGGCATTTCTTCCTCCACTGATATGGAGGCTCCCCTATTAAGGGATTTTGTGATGCTGCAGTGAGGAGGGGGTGACCCATTTTGCCTATGAGAGGCATTGGGCGTTGCGTCCTCGTCCGCTGTTTCACAGTTCTCATTGATGACGTTCATGAGGTTGGTTGGGAGGTCACTTATTATTCTCGTCCTTTCTTCTCTGTTACCTGCCATATTGGATTTGTGCATACAAAGAAATGAGATCTTGTTCTTGCT
>AWOL01S0009589.1:273285-284087 GCA_000715115.1 Nicotiana otophora | reverse complement strand
ACATATATATATATATATATATATTCATATTTTTCGGGCCTTTAATATTTGGGACTTAAGGCAAGGGTTTCACTTTTTTTTTCTTCTTCAATTGCCTTACCATGGAATCGCTCTTGCACTGGAACAACAACAACCATAAAATGCTGACTCACAAACTTCGCTAAAGCTCGTATATGAATCTGCACACGGAGTGTAGGAAGGGATCAACTGTTTGATATAAATTTTGTGCTTAATAGTGTCAGGCAGTTCGAAGGACCCGTATTAATTAAGGTCGAAAGAATTTGGTTTGCCAAAGAAGTCATAGTTTCAGTTTTTATGTATGCCGCACCTGTCTTTCTTTTGGATTTTGAAGGTCTTTCTTGACTTATGTTTATCGGAATCTGTGAATAACAAAAATAAAAATAGGGGGAAAGACTTAGATATGAGTACCAAACTGATATAAATGTCAAAATCATCCTCATTTTCTGATATATCCATAATTGTATCTTGTGAATATTGTACAACGGCTGGCATATCAATGACATCAAGAGGTAAATCTTCTCTCGACCATCTAACATCAATACGGCTACTCTAGTTGATGGACCGATTTCATCATTAGGCTCCCTTCAAAAGGTCTCCCCAACATTAGGAATATTCTCTTCCTCCAAATCATACAAATCAACAGGGACTTTATTTCTTGCATAATAAACATATTTCTCAATTGGATCCTCCACATAAAAAACTTGATTTACTTGATTTGCCAATACAAAAGGGTCATCAGTACTACATAGTCGGTTAAAGTATACCCGTGATAATTCATATTCATCTACTTTATTATGAAACCAATCACATCTAAACAGTACAACACTAAAGTGACCCCAATAATCAATCTCAATGATATACTGAATAGCTCTATAGTAGAAAACCTCTCCATAGATGGGATTTTGGTCCCTAGCACTAGCAAAACTATCAGTTGTTGCTAACAAAGTCACTCCACTATTCTGAGTCTTCAACGGGACATCTCGCGTCATTGTATGAAATAATTAACCATTAATAAAATATCCAGTATATCATTTTTCCAATGTATTAGGCCCCTTAGATAGCCCATCGCAAATGATTGGGCACTTCACTACTTTTAACTTTCTCTTTAAACCAATCGGCGAAGTTCCGACTATAATTCCTTGCTCTTACCTCATGCATTTGATCTAGTACGATTATTAATTAAATTCTTATGTTCCCTGCAAGCCATATATTTCAAATTTAATCATTAGTCCTATATGAATTAAGTTTAGAAATTATAAGATATAAAATAAATGAAGATTATAATACAAGTGATGGTAATATATTTTATCTTACATCATAAATGCATCCACTTGTTCATCTCCGGCATTGAATAGAGCATATCCATGCACCTCAGAACATAACTGCAAATCCATGGAAAAACTCTTTCCTTTTCTCTTATTCTTACTTCCAATTGGATGGCTTATTTTAGGAAATATAGGTGACAAATTTGCTCCCTCAATGTCCCCATAATCCTCAGTTTGGTACCTACTGAATCTTGTCTTCATCCCATCATGTAGATATCTCGAACAAAAAGTCAAGCACTCTTCAGCCAGAAACCCCTCTGCAATTGACGCTTCTGGGTGAGTTCGATTAAGAACAAACGCCTTATACTTGCATAAGTTTCTTTCAGTGGAATAAATCCAGCGACAATGAGTTGGACCCCCAAGCTTAAATTTATTTATTAAATGGATAGGCAAATGAGACATTATATCAAAATAGGTTGGAGTGAAAAACGTTTCAAGTTCACATGTAATATCATTGATTTCAGTCTGCAATCTATCAAGATCCCATCGCCTTATAACCTTAGCACATATGGATCTAAAGAAGTTTCCCAACCTAATCAATGCCAAAGAAACATTCTTGGGTAACAATTTTCTATCAGCAATTTGGAGTAAGTAGTGCATTATAAAATGAGCATCATGACTCTTGTACCCGAATATTTTCATCTCTTTCTCATGCACACAACGTGAAATATTTGAGGCACACCCTTTTGGTAATTTAGCATTTTTAAAGACGGAGCAAATTGCCTCTTCTCTTCTGGATTCATGTAGAAACAAGCTTTAGGCAAAGAAATTGTTTCACTTGCAACATCTTTTATTGGTTGAAGTTCTTTTCGTATTCCCGTTTCTTGCAAATCGTAGCGAGAATTTACATGATCTTTTGACTTTCCATCTATCTCCAATAATGTCCCAAGAATACTATCACATATATTCTTTTCAATGTGCATAGAATAAAGATTGTGCCTTAATTTGTTAGTTTTCCAATATGGTAATTCAAAGAAGATGGATCTTTTCTTCCATGGACCCTTCCCGAGACCTTTTCTTTTGGACCTTTCCAAAGACATTCTTGAATTCACTCAGGTCTTCGAGCTCTTCTATACTCGACAAGTGATGGTAGTCTATAATTACGTATTTTAGTAGCTTATTACACCCTAATTCACTGCACTTTATTTATGTTTGAGCTTTAATTGGTAGTGTTTTGCACTTATTGTGTGTTTTATTCCTTGCATGAGTGATTTCGAGCTATGTAGATATTATGAAATGAATTCGAGCTATTTGGAGCTTTGAAGTCTGAGTAAAAGCCCAAGGGATTAAGCCAGGATCGTATTCGGGGGTCGAGTACTAAGTTTGGACATCAAAACGTAAGCAAAATCCGTACTCTGAGAAAAATGGCTTGCTGCGGCGCGTGGGGAGGCACGTGGGGCGCCACACTAGTGCAAATCTCTGCTGTCTATCAGAAATCAACTCTCTGGATTTCCCCACTAATGCCCTCGCATGGCGTGTTATCCCATGTGGCGTGCCTGTGCAAAATTTACACAGTAAATGTCCTATTTCAACTAGGAAAAGGTGATTTCGTCTAGGCCCGACCCTACTTTGTATAAATACATGTAAAACGTTATTTTTTGGACTTTTGACACATTCGACCTAAGGAGGCTAAGGAGGGGTTGGAAGAACATGAGCACAAAGATTTCATCAGTCCTTCCTCACTCAAGACACGAGTTTGGATTGAATTTATGTTTTCCTATAGTTTAACTTTATTTACGATGAATTGCTCCATATCTATGGAGTAGTTCTCTTTAGGGTTTGATGGATCTGGTGTTTTGATGATTGTTTGTGGATCATAACTCTAATTTTATGTATTGAAGCATTTTTGGATGATTTAACCGTTGCATCTATATTCACCTGTTCATGTAATCGAGGCATAACTTGTAATATCCTTACATTATATTGTTGGTTGAGTTCAGAAATTCTTCTTAGTAATCGAATGAGGCTAGTTTAATCATTTATTAAACTTAGTTAGGAGTATACTTAAAGACCAATCCACTACGCGTTCTTGCATATCTTCACGTGCTTAAATTGGTTCATCTTGTGAGACTAGGACTAAATCGAGAGAGGAGTTTTTTGCTGAACGCTTGAACTAATAATAGAGTGAATTCGAGAGACTCACTCGAACATTAGAAGTGAATTATCTAGAGTTAGATCCCAAACAATTATCTTGCACCTATCCTATCAACCCCTATTTTCGTCCACTGATATCTTCCTTTCTTATCTTTGTTCGATTGTCATTAGTCAATAGTTTTAGATTCTTTGTTAATTTTAGTTAGACATCTTATAAATCTCAACTGTTGATCATCTTGGATAGCAACCAAGCTAGAAACTACGAGAATACTATTTAAATCTAATCCTTGTGGATACGATATTATACTATATTATATTTGACTAGCGAGTAGAACTTAAGTGTGTGTTTTATGCTCGTCAAATTTTGGCGTCGTTGCTAGGATTTTTAATCAATAGTGTTTGAAATAGTTTGTAGTGCTAATTCTGGAATTTTTCTTTTTTTTTCTTTTTTTTTCCTTTTTATGTTTGGTGATCTTTGACTGTGCGCAGGTTACAGGTTGAGGTTGGTGTATGACTAGAGCTTCTGCGAAAGAAGTGTTACTATACGAGTAGGAAATTGAAAAACAACTGTGACAACTGATGAAGGAAAGAAATCTCACCGAGATGTTAGAAAAGGTTGGGCAATACTCAACCAAAGATACTATGGCTGGAAACGTCGATGACAATGTGGATTTGGCTGCAAGAGAGGCAGCCCAATAACGAGAACAAGCTGCACGAGATGTTGAAGCGGCATCTATTAGAGATGCACAGATTAGATATGAATAAGAGAGGGATCGTAGAATTGCTCAAAATCAACCCTTGGATGCAGACCAGTTCGAAAATATAGCTCCCGGGCCTGGGAGACCACTTGGTGATTATGCTAGACCGGTCTACAATCAAGGTTTATCAAGTGTTAGACCACCTCCAATTGCAGCAAACAATTTCGAGGCAAGGGTTGCTTCAAACCCTTTAGAATTATTGTGTCTTCAAAGGGAAGCCAAACTAAGATCCAAATACACATCTAATAGACTCCGAGTAGATTATGAACACCTTTCAATACAATGTTGTGTCACAAGACGCAGTGTATTTAAGGGCATTCCTCTTTTCTCCTAAAGATGATGCAAAACAGTGGCTTCGAAGCTTGCCCACTAGATTAATTAGAACTTGGGAGGAGATGACCAGAATCATTTTTGATAAATACTTCTCCTCAGCTAAGACATGCAAGTTAAAAGAGAAATCCATAACTTCTGCTAGAATGATACTGAAACTGTTTTTGAAGCATGGGAGAGCTTTAAGGAGATTGTTCAAAAGCATGAACATAGCGGAATCGAACTCTGGATGCAACTCCAGGACTTTCGGGATGGATTGACACCGGCCTCACATAAAATATTGTGCAATGCAGCTGAAGGCCCGTTGATGAAGAAGACACCCTGAGAGTGCTGAAAAACGATTATCTAAACATTATTTAAAGATGCTAATCAATGGCCCTCTGAGAGTGCTGAAAAAAGAAGATCAACTGGTGTTCACCAGGTTGATGCTAATATATTAGTGCAGGTATAACTTGATGCGATGGCCAAAGAGATAAGGAGCTAACCTTAGCCTCGATACAAAGTGAGCCTCACGCAGCTTGTGATATATGTGGAAGAGGACACCCTACTCATGATTGTCAAGCCTCAATTGAGGAAGTAAATGTTGTGGGAAACTACAATTTCAATGCAATGGGTCAGAAGCACCCCGGTTTTTCATGGAGTTCACCTGGAGGTACTGTGAATGCTTGGCAACAAAACAACTCTAGACCCAGGAACAAGGAGCTCCAGCATACCAAATTTAGCAGAGACAACAATTTTAGCCTCAACAGCCCAATCAGCCTGGTCTAGAAGATCTCATGAAGGCCTTCATTGTGAAAACTGATGAAAGATTTGAAGTACAAGGGGCAGCAATTCGAAATTTAGAGAAGCCAGTGGGACAAATTGCAATAATATTATCTGATAGGCTTCCAGGCACTCTCCCTGCTGATATTGAGAGAAATCCCAAAGAAACGATGAATGTCGTGACCTTGAAAAGTGGGCCAGTGTTGAAAGACTCCACCCCGATCCAAAACGATGTGAAACTTGAAAAAGAAATTGGGGAGCAACTGAAGAATGAAGGTCATAAAAAGAAGAAGGGCCAGATAAAAGCTGAGAAAAGGAAGAAGGGAGAAACTTCGATAAGGGAGGAACATGATGAGAGTGAGCATATGCATGATCTACCTTTCCCTCAAAAGCTATGTAGAGAAAAGATGGAGTGGCAGTTTGCGAGATTTCTGGATGTACTAAAATAGGTTCATATAAATTTTCCATTCACAGAAGGGCTCTCACAAATGCTTACTTATGCAATTTTTTTGAAGGGGGTCTTTACAAAGAAAAGGAAAATCCAGGAGACCTCAGCGGTGAAACTCACGGAGCATTGCAACACGATATTTCAAAATAAACTCCCACAAAAGTGTGAAGATCCAGTGAGTTTTACTATACCTTTGCATTGTAGGAACTATTCATTTTGATAAATCATTATATGATTCTGGTGCCTCAATTAATTTAATGCCTCTATCTTTTTACAAGAAAGTAAGAAACTAGAGAAGGATATTAGAGAAATAAGGTCCGTGCCAATTTCTTTGCAACTGGCAGACCAAATGTCTTTAATACCCGAGGAGATAGTGGAATATGTGTTAGTTCGGGTGGATAAGTTTGTATTTTCTGTGAATTTTATAGTGGTGAATATGGAGGAGAACAAGGAGATCCCCATCGTCCTAGGACGACTATTCTTAGCAACGGGTAGAGCAATATTGGATATACACGAGAGAAAACTCATGCTTAGAGTGGGCGAGGAGACTGTGACATTCAATATTGGACTAGAAAAGGGGGCACAAAAAGAAAAATTAGCTGATAGTGTTGAGTGAAAAGTGAAGGGCTCAAAAGAGAAGGATGCGGCGAGTGAGAAAGATAAGTGTGGGGTGTACCCCAAAAAGGCTGAGAAGAAGTTGTCTGCATGGATGTGTGCATTAGTTCGAAGGCGAGGAATGAAGCCCGACTTCGACTCATACCCCGAACTAGATGTTCAGGGAAGTTTTCTTTATCTTATGCTTTTTTATTGTGTGTCATGGGGACATGCCACAACTAAAAGTGTGGGGTGGGGGATATGTTGTATATATGTATGTATATTGGTTTTAGTTTTTGTTGTTTTAGTAGTTAGAAATTGAAAATAAATCATAAAAAATTTAAATTTTTTGATTTTTTCCCTACGATGGATATCATTCGACAAGTTTCTTGAGGGATTAAAGTCGAAAGAAAAGACAAAAAGTTTTTCTTTTGTTAGGTAGTGTAACAAGCCCTCCTTAGTTTTTCTTTGTGCCACGGTTCTTTTCCAAGGGTTTTGTTTGAACCGGGTGTAGTTAGTATTTTATTTTTTAGGAGTAGGAAACCTTGTGCTATGGGTTGAATGGAAGGCAATATCTCATGACTTTATTATACCTTGATAATAGTGAGTGCTTTAGTTGTGACGCTTAGGCTCAATTCTTTACTCTTGTATAAGTACCTTAAATTGTACGATCTTAACTTTGCTTAACTGCTTTGCCTATAGTGTCTTGATAATCCAATCTTGAGTGAGTTATGTGCCATGTGTGTGAGAGGTTTTGTGTTATTCTATGCATTGCATGTGATGTCTAGAACTTGCCACACGAGTTTGCAAAGCGAAATAGTAGTTTATTCAGTCTTAGAAGTGATATAGGCGATTCTTTGTTGAGCCAGTTATATTCTTTTACCCACCTAATTGTTATGTATCTTAGTTAACCCCTTTGAGCCTGTAATCTTATTTCTTTGACAACCACATTACAAGCCTTACCCATTTGTTCGAATTCACCATATATTTGAACCATTTACCTCTCGTGAGTACTTGAATTGTTATGAACTTTATAAAAGTTGAAGTGTGGGGTGGTTGTTTGGCTTTTGAGTGGAACTAATGAAATAAGGAGAAAGGTGCATTGTATTGAAAAAGTAAGAGCCACTTAAATTGAAAAAGAAAAGATCAAAAATAGTTGTATTGTTGTGCAAAATTTCTATGATAGTTGTGACTCTTGATTTAATTGTGCTTAAAGAAGTAGGGTGTTAATGTATATTGATTTGAAAGTGGAGTTATGGTTTGACATAAGTGTGCGATTTTGAACAATGAAATATATGTATTAAAATATTTAGGGAGGTGTAGTCACTCTTATATCCAAATGTATCCTACCCATCTCGCAACCTACATTACAACCAATTAAAGTCTTATTTGATCCTTGACCGAATGACCTCAATTAGTAGAGTAGTACACTACGGGCAAGCTTATGGTACGTCTTTTTGTGGCATATGAATGTTACTTATGAGAGTGAGTGAATTCTTTCTACCTTGAGTTCCTGATTGTTCTTAAATTTCATTATGTGGAACTACTCTCTGTTGTTGTGTAAGGGCACTTGATTCATGAAGGAAAGGTAATGTCGTTGACTTATATGTTACAGTAAGTGAGCGAGTTATAAATAATGCGTGGTGGTTTTGAGTCAAATTTTGAGGCTAGGATGTTACGATATTGTAGTTAATCTGTTTTAAATATTCTTGGTGTGATGAGTTATGAGAGTTGTTGAAACAAGTAGTGGCTATAGGAAGTGTAGTTTGATTGCTCGAGGACGAGCAATGGTTTAAGTATGGGGTGTTGATGGTAGGCTATAATTACGTATTTTAGTCACTTATTGCACTCTAATTCACTGCACTTTATTTGTGTTTGAGCTTTTATTGGTAGTGTTTTGCACTTATTGTGTGTTTTATGCCTTGTAGGAGTGATTCCGAGCTATGTAGATGTTATGGAACGAATTCGAGCTATTTGGAGCTTTGAAGTTTGAGTAAAAGCCCAAGGGATTAAGCCGGGGTCGTATTCGGGGGTTGAGGACCAAGTCTGGACGTCAAAACGCAAGCAAAATCCGTACTCTGAGAGAAATGGCTTGCCGTGGCGCGTGGGGCACCGCTCTAGTGCAAATCTCTATTGTCTGTCAGAAATCAACTCTCTGGATTTCCCCCCACTAATGCCCCGCATGGAGCGTTTCCCCATGCGGCGCGCCTGTGCAAGTTTTATAGAGTAAATGTCCTATTTCGGCTAGGAAAAGGTGATTTCGTCTAGGCCCGACCCTACTTGGTATAAATACATGGAAACAAATTATTTTCTGGACTTTTGACACATATTCTACCTAAGGAGGCTAAGGAGGAGTTGGAAGAACACGAGCACAAGGATTTCATTATTCCTTCCTAACTCAAGATACGGGTTTGGATCGAATTTATGTTTTCCTATACTTTAACATTATTTGCGATGAATTGCTCCATATCTATGGAGTAGTTCTCTTTAGGATTTGATGGATTTGGTATTATATGATTGTTTGTGGATCATAACTCTAATTTTATGTATTAAAGTATTTTTGGATGATTTAACCGTTGCATCTATATTCACTTGTTCATGTAATTGAGAGAGGCATAACTTGTGATATCCTTGCATTATATTATTGGTTGAGTTCATTAATTCTTCTTAGTAATCGAAAGAAGCTAGTTTAATCATTGATTAAACTTAGTTAGGAGGATAATCGAGAGAGGTTCTCCTAAAGACCAATCGATTACGCATTCTTGCATATCTTCACGTGCTTAAATTGGTTCATCTTGTGAGGTTAAGACTTAATCGAGAGAGGAGTTTTTGCTGAATGTTTGAACTAATAATTGAGTGAATTTGAGAGACTCACTTAAACATTAGAAGTGAATTATTTAGAGTTAGATCCCAAATAATTATCTTGCACCTATCCTATCAATCCTTGACAAGAGAGGTTGCTCTAGTGGTGAGCACCCTCCACTTCCAACCAAGAGGTTGTGAGTTCGAGTCACCCCAAGAGCAAGGTGGGGAGTTCTTGGAAGGAGGGAGCCGAGGGTCTATCAAAAACAGCCTCTCTACCCCAGGGTAGGGGTAAGGTCTGCATACACATTACCCTCCCCAGACCTCACTAGTGGGATTATACTCGGTTGTTGTTGTTGTTGTTGCTATCCTATCAACCCTTATTTCCGCCTACTGATATCTTTCTTGCTTATCTTTGTTTCGATTGTCATTAGTCAGTAGTTTTAGATTCTTAGTTAATTTTAGTTAGACATCTTATAAATCTCAACTGTTGATCATCTTGGATAGAAACCAAGCTAGAAACTACGAGAATACTATTTAAATCCAATACTTGTAGAAACGATATTATAATATACTATATTTTACTAGCGAGCAGAATTTAAGTATATGTTTTGCGCTCATCATCAAGGGAGTGGGCGCAAGTCTATGATCCTCCTTACCATCAAATGATTTCTTATCTCTTCGAAATGGATGTTTAGGAGGCAAAAATGCCTGATGACCCATGTAGCACATCTTACGACTATGCTTGAGATATTGAGTGCATGTGCCATAATTACAAGTGGAGCATGCAAATTTCCCCTTTGTGCTCCATCCAGAAAGCATTGCTAGTGTAGGAAAATTACTAATTATCCACATTAAGACTGCACACAATTGAAACATCTGGTTAGATTCAGCATCAAATGTTTCGACACCGAATTCCCATAGTTCCTTCAATTCAACAATTAATGGTTGTAGGTACATATCAATATCATTTTCCGGAGATGATGGACATGGGATGATCATTGACAACATTATATACTCTGGCTTCATGCAAATATAATGCGATAGATTATAGTTCATTAACATAACATGTCACGTGCTATGAGATATGCTCATTGTTCGAAATGAGTTGAAACCATCACTTAAAAGACCCAATCTAACATTACGAGGATCGCTAGAAAATTCAGGGTGCAAGGAGTCGAAATCCTTCCAAGCATCACCATCAGCAAGATGTCTTATATTTCCATCATTTCCATCATTCGGTCGTTCAGGACACAAATATTCTCTGAAGCCTAAGGTTCAATGGAAAGTACCTTAAAACCTTTACAGGGGTTTTGAACTTTTTATTAGTCAAGACATTAACATTCTTCAATCTAGAATACCCACACTCAGAATAAGTATCTGCATTTACATTGTCATTCCAAAATAACATGCAATCATTAGGAAATGCATGTATTTTTTCATAATCAAGACCCTAATCTTTTATCATGCGTGTTGCCTTGTAGAAAGACTCGGGTAGCTGAGAAAATAGAAATACCTCTTTTAACAACTCCAACAAGTCAGAGAATGCCAAATTACTCAACCCATGAACAGGGACGGCCCAACCTCACCGGAGGCCTAAAGAAAATCTTAATAAGAGGCCTTAATTTTTTTAAAAACGATATTCATTAAATAATCTATATATATATA
>AWOL01S0009589.1:249731-260765 GCA_000715115.1 Nicotiana otophora | reverse complement strand
GCTATTTCTGACCCAGAAGAAGTACTTGGAGAAAGTCTTGGAGAGGTTTGGCATGAAAGATGCTAAACCAGTTAGTACCCCTCTTGCTGCTCATTTTAAGTTATCAACTTCTCAGTTCCCGCAGTCAGAGGAAGAAGAGAGGTACATGGCATAGGTTCCTTATTCCAGTGCAGTTGGCAGTATTATGTATGCAATAGTTTGTACACGTCCAGATATTTCACAAGCAGTGAGCGTGGTAAGCCGGTATATGGCTTGCCCTAGTAAAGCATATTGGCATGCTGTAAAATGGATTCTCAGATACTTGCGAGGTACTTCAAACACATGTTTGGAGTTTGGGAGAAATACTAACACTTTGGTTGGTTTTGTAGACTCAGATTATGCAGGTGATCTTGACAAAAGAAGATCACTGACAGGCTATGTATTTTGCATCGGTGGTTGCGCTATTAGTTGGAAAGCTACATTACAACATGTNATTGATGATTATTCAAGGAAAGTTTGGGTTTATTTCCTGAAAAATAAAAGTGATGTTTTCTTAAATTTCAAACAATGGAAAATTTTGATTGAGAAGCAAACAGGAAAACAGGTTAAGCGGCTTAGAACAGATAATGGCTTGAAATTTTATAATGATGAATTCAACAAATTTTGCAAGAATGATAGAATTGCTCGACATCGTACTGTGAGAATGACACTTCAGCAAAACGGTGTGGCAGAAAGGATGAATAGAATTCTTTTGGAAAGGGCTCGTTGCATGATTTCAAATGCTGGGTTGACAAACGCCTTTTGGACAGAAGCTATCTCTACAACTTGTTATATTGTCAACCGAGCTCCTTCTGCACCTTTGAACTTTAAGACTCCAGAGGAAGTGTGGTCAGGTACTCCTACTAATTATTCTGATTTAAAGGTATTTGGTTGCCCTGCATACATGCATGTAAATAATGAAAAATTAGAGCCAAGGGCTAAAAAGTGCATTTTTCTTGGGTATGCATCTGGAGTGAAAGGATACCGACTATGGTATCCTGATCCCATGGCACCGAAATTTATAATTAGCAGAGATGTAACCTTTGATGAATCCTCTATGTTACATTCTAGAAAAGAGTCTTCTAGTTCTTGTGATACAGATAAAGAAAAGTGTACACAGAACCCGGTGGAGATTGAGGTTGGCATTCCTTCTGAGCCAAGCACATCAACTTTGGAGCAAAATACAGTTGAAACTCCTGAAGTTGAGACAAAAGCTGAAATTCCTAAAGTTGAGACTCCTGAAGTTGAACCAGAAGAAGAGGAGTATTCTATAGCCAAACATAGACCAAGAAGAGAAGGTAAACAACCATTAAGGTTTGGAGATTATGTTGCATTTGCTTTTTCAGTTACACAGGAAACTGAAGAAATTGGAGAACCATCAAAATATTCAGAAGCAGTTTCTGGTGCTGACTCAGCCAAGTGGCTGATTGCAATGAATGAAGAAATTGAGTCTCTCCACAAGAATGGTACTTGGTCTCTTGTGAAGCTGCCATCAGGAAAAAGAATTGTTGGTTGCAAATGGGTCTTCAAGAAAAAGGATGGCATTCCAGGGGTTGAAGATGCGAGGTATAAGGCACGATTAGTTGCAAAGGGCTATAGTCAGGTACAAGGAGTTGATTTTAATGATATTTTCTCACCTGTTGTTAAACATAGCTCTATTCGTGTCTTGCTTGCCTTCGTTGCCATGTATGATTTGGAATTAGAACAACTTGATGTTAAGACAGCTTTCTTACATGGCGAACTTGAGGAACAAATATACATGCATCAACCCGAAGGATTTGAAATTGAAGGAAAAGAAGATCATGTTTGCTTGTTGAAGAAATCCTTATACGGATTAAAGCAGTCTCCAAGACAATGGTATAAAAGGTTTGATTCCTTTATGTTGGGTCATGGTTATTCGAGGAGCATGTATGATAGTTGTGTTTACTTCCGGAAGTTAAATGATGGTTCATTTGTGTACCTATTATTATATGTTGATGACATGCTCATTGCTGCTAAGGATTTAACAGAAATTCACAATTTGAAAAGTCAGCTGAAAAGTGAATTTGAGATGAAAGATTTGGGAGCAGCTAAGAAAATCCTTGGCATGGAGATCAAAAGAGATCGAAAAGCCAACAGGCTATTTCTGACCCAGAAGAAGTACTTGGAGAAAGTCTTGGAGAGGTTTGGCATGAAAGATGCTAAACCAGTTAGTACCCCTCTTGCTGCTCATTTTAAGTTATCAGCTGCTCAGTTCCCGCAGTCAGAGGAAGAAGAGAGGTACATGGCACAGGTTCCTTATTCCAGTGCAGTCGGCAGTATTATGTATGCAATGGTTTGTACACGTCCAGACATTTCACAAGCAGTGAGCGTGGTAAGCCGGTATATGGCTTGCCCTGGTAAAGCACATTGGCATGCTGTGAAATGGATTCTCAGATACTTGCGAGGTACTTCAAACACATGTTTGGAGTTTGGGAGAAATACTAACACTTTGGTTGGTTTTGTAGACTCAGATTATGCAGGTGATCTTGACAAAAGAAGATCACTGACAGGCTATGTATTTTGCATCGGTGGTTGCGCTATTAGTTGGAAAGCTACATTACAACATGTAGTAGCTTTATCTACTACCGAAGCAGAATATATGGCAGTGACCGAGGCGATCAAAGAAGCTTTATGGTTGAAGGGTCTATTTGCGGAACTCAGTTTACACCAAGGTGGTATTACCATTTTCTGTGATAGTCAAAGTGCCATTCACTTGACTAAAGATCAAATGTATCATGAGAGGACGAAGCACATTGATATAAAGTATCATTTCATCCGAGAAACCATTGCTGAAAGAAAAATCTCTGTTCAGAAGATCAACACTAGAGACAATCCGGCTGACATGTTCACAAAACCTCTTCCAGTATCCAAGTTTAAGCTTTGCCTGAACTTGATTGGCATTTATGAAGAATGATTTTTCCCATTGGGGTTTTTGCGGAAAAAGTGGAGCAAATTTACTATATATAAGCCANAATTAGGCCAAGGTGGAGATTTGTAATATGGCCAAATTTTCATGACATTTGCCATGACATAATATCCATTATAACAAATTTGTGGTTCATGACATTTGCCATGACATAATATCCATTATAACAAATTTGTGGATCATGACATTTGCCATGACATAATATCCATTATTAGGCCAAGGATTTCTTGCTATAAATAGAGGTGTTTCTCCTCATTTGTAAATACACCAATTCAAGAGCTTTTCACTCTTATCTTTCTTTCTCCTCCTTTATTTCATTATAGAGTATTTTGTAAGAGAGTGAGTGTTAGGAAACACTTGCGTGAACCCTTTCTTTGGAGTGATCTTGTGAGTTATTCTCTTGGGGTATTTGAGATTAATTAGAGTATTTACTCTAATTTTGTACTCTCTTTTGTACTCTTGTTGGTATAGTGAAATTGCTCCTCTCCGCTTGTGGACGTAGGTCACCTTGACCGAACCACGTTAAATTTGTGTCTTCTTTATATTCTTTAATTGCCGTTATTATCAACTTCCATTGTCTTTGTTATTGTCATTATACCGTTATTTGGCTAAATTTTGCATTACCCTGGTTCCCAATCCTAACAATCCGGCTTGGCATGCACCAACATTATAAGGAAAGTCTGTAAGGAGACGTGCTAGTTGTCAAGAGGGCGAGACTCCAATCCGCCGAGTCCTTATCCATATTTTTATTTTTTGGTCCGCCTATCCATATTTTTATCTTTTGGTACTCTAAAAAATATTAAATAGTAAAATTAAAATCTATCATAAGCTACATTGCTTAAATCTGCTTGTAGTAAAAACTCCATATTCTTAAACGCGTCTTCCCAAATTAGCAATTATGCTTCATGTATATGATTTATATGTAGATATACTTTTTTTTTCAATCACATTTCTATTGCTCTCTTTCTTTCTTTTGAATGTTTGCATTATTCCTTTCCAAGTGGAAACCTCGTGGGAAATATTCCGACCAAGAAGTAACAAGAAATAGGTAGGCGTGCATAGACATGCCACCGTCCAGTTATTAAATGTTAGAAATTAGAGTTTTTGTGATTAACAAATATGGAACTTGAAAATAGGCTTGGGTCCTGCTAGTTGGTTCTCCTAGAGCGCTGACACTTAATCTTAGCGAGATTATGATTCACTTCAGCGTGAGATATGTTATATTTTCGTATTATATGACCTAGCAGCCCCCCAAATAATAGAGAATTTTGGTAATTATTTATTGTTAACTTGGAAATCATGTTTTTAAGGAGCAGAGTTATATTTGGAGTTTATTTTAAGAAAAAATCTCCTTACACTTCCTTTACTGGATCTCTATGGTTAGGAAATCTTTTTATTTCTAATCCTTGCTGCTAACGTGTATCTAATATACTTTGAGATTGTCTTCTTACAAACTTGAGAACCTATATTGAGAGCAACGAAAGAGCACAAAGCAAGAAGCAAATCGTGAGAACAAACTGAAGCACCGAATCGTGAAATTGAAGATCTTACAGTACATAGTTGATATTATCTTCGTATATAATATATATTGAAGTTGAACATATTGTTAGAAACCAAAATTTCAAGAGAGCACATACTCTTTTCCACTCCAATTTAATGGTATTAAAATCGATCTAAATGTTAAGGCATGGTATCAGAATATATAAATGATTCTTATTATCGTGTGTAAAGCTATTTAAATTTGTACTGCAAAGCAATATTTTGTTATTTTGGGAGAAAAAGAAAATATAAAAAGCAGTGAGAACTCTCCAATAATCGAGGAAATTGATGTTTTTGGTATGAAACTTTTGTTAGACTTTTGACTCAACGTTCACATCCTGCACGAAGAAAAGTAAACATCTCAAGATATCGAAATCCTGCAAAGACTTGGGATACTGATATCTACTTCATATCATGTTCGCAAATGAGCATTGTATTATATTTGTAGACAAGAACTAAATAAAAGAATCAAAGAATAAGTTGTTACACGAATAAAGTTCACATTCTGTTAGGTCTATATGTATAATGGGCTTATTTGTGTTAGATATGTTGAAATAAAAATTAGACTATGAGATGGAATTCCCCAATATGTGCTTGTCATTTTATATAATCTAATTTTTTAAAAATTCGATAATGAGTTGGAATTCCTCAATATGTGCTTGTAACATCTAAGAAATTAATCTTATAGCTAGCAGATATATACAATATTATATTTCAGGTATATCTGGGTACATCATGTGTTCGTTTAAAATGAACTCACAATTAGGCAGTAGTTATAGTGTAATTATAAAAATTGTTGTTAAGTTCAGAACATTGACTTCCAATCAATCACTAGAAATTCGCAATATTAATCGATTTCATACAAGGTCCCCAAAGAAGGACCTTGGGTCACGAACATTCATGGTATGGGACTATGGGAGGAGAGGAGAGTGAGATGTTGAGTCCCACAACAGTGATATATCAGAAACCAATGTGGTTGCTTACCTTTAATAAGTTTTTGTTGATGCTCGATGGAACGATAGAGCCCTCCTATTTGGAGCTAGAGAGATTCGAGAGAGAAAAGGAGATCAAAAGGGGCTATTTCTGCAAATTCAGCCAATGGGCAATGGTCAAAAGGAGAGTTGACTGTTGCCAACTGTCACTTCCCTTCAGTATTTTTTTCTTGAAAAATTAGCCGTTTTATCAGTCCGGGTTGGGTAATCGATAAATGGTTTAATTTGACATTGTCGACCTACACCGGTCCCATCGTCAAGTAAAAATTGAACCCGTATAAACCGGTCATATATCATCACCCAGCCCTGTCTGGCCCCCTTTATACAGGGCCGATCTAGTTGAAAATCGATGCGTTCCGATTTGAAGCCGGTCCAACCCGACCCATTGACAGCTTTAGTTAGTATTGAAGCGTTGCTTTATATTTGGAATTTACGGACAAAAAAATTCATGATCGTCTTAAAACACTTGACGACTTTTGACAGAGAAGATTTGGGTGAACAAAGTAACTTGTGTAGCCTCTCTCGAAATTATTTTGGTGCAAAGTAGAAATTGAATGATCAGAAAGTTACATATGTTCAGTTGCATCCAATAGCTAATTGGGCCAAAAACATTTGCCAAAATTTCTTAGACAAAGCAAAAATCTGCTAGTTGTTAATTCATAGTAGTGTATTTCTGTCATTCGACGTCACTAGAAGACATGGCTACTCTATGTAGGTCTGAAGGTTTTGGAAACTCTTGAATCTCTTGATAAGTCTGTTGCAGTTTCAACGTCTCTACTCCACCAAAGCAAGTGCCTTCTAAATACATATTAAATTTTCAACGGCCTTGAGTCGAAGAGATTTGACCGACAATAGAATTGTTTTTGAAAGAGTCCATCAAATACTTTGGAAAGGCTTTCCCTCTCGACCCTCGAAAATCGGTGATAGAGAAGACAATGGTTTCTCTAAGGAGCAACACGTATTATTGTTACTTAGTCCAAGATTTCACCGGTTGAGATATTAGAATAAAGGATCTTTTGGTATGGCTAGTCCAAGATTCATGATATGGCTTGGGTCAGAAAACCCTTCAGAATATATGTAGAAGAAAGTTGCTAGAAGAATTCCAACAGAAAAAAATAGAAGTCATGGAAATCATTCATTGAACAACTTCGTTGCATCGAAGATCTTACATCAGATAAGAAAAAAAAAGATATAAGGGAAAATATGAAGATGCTTCTTGCTTTAGTTGGGTAATTCAGTGTAGCTTTACAAGATACCTTTAAGGTGTATTGGACTAGACAAAAGAATTATATATCTCCTTATCGTCTCTTGTATTTTCTTGAGCGCCTTATGATTTTTGTCTCACGATTGCAGTGATTTCTTTTCGCTATAAAATCTTCACGGGTGGAATGGTTGTTTTGTAAACGGCTTTATATACTCCCAAGCCATTTAAGGAGTCCAAGAAATCTATGCATCTCCGATGTGAAATTTCATCACCCTCAGAACGTTCAGACATACCAACTAGAGCGTGAACAATCTATCTTGGGGACCCAACATCCGAGGCCTAACTCTGATACCATAAAAAAAATGAACCTTGGGCCCACTAAATCCAAAAGCTAGATAATGAGGTGAGGATTGCCCAAGTCATATAAAGAGTTTAAGAAACTCATCCATCTCTGATGTAGAATTCCATTACCCCAAGCACGCCAAAACCTGCCAACTAGAGAATGAATAATCTATCTCGGGTGCTCAACATTGGTGGGATAAGGGATTCGTAGTCTCTTTAAATAGTTTTAGATATTACTCATCTCATGAGCTAGCTTTTGGGTAGAGTTAGACCCAATGTCCATTTATAATAGTATCAGAGCCAGTCCATCAATGTTGGGCCTCCAAGATAGAATGCTCATGCTTTAGTTGGCAAGTTTTGGCTTGCTAGGCGTGATGAAATCCCATATTGAAGATGGATGGGTTTCTTGAACTTTGTATATGTCTTGGGCAATCCTCACATTTTGAGCTAGCCTTTAGGGTTGAGTTAGGCACAAGGTCTATTCTTATCAAAGTATCAGAGCCAGGCTTATCTCAATCTATTATTACCGATGTTGGATGCTTATTTATATTGTCCACGCTCTAGTTTGTAAGCCTGGGCGTTTGAGGGGGGGAGGGGGGAGGGGTTGATTCCCACATCGGTGGGATGAAGGTTTCGTGGTTTCTTTATATGATTTTGGGTAATCCTCAACTAATGAGCTACCTTTTTGTTTGAGTTAGGTTTATTTATCATGAGAAGATATAAAATTATTCCATTTCGAATAGTTCAAGGATAAAATTGGACCTTTGCCCTTTATTTGGAGCAATCGATTAGTGCAAGGGTAATTTTAAACTACTTGGGTAATGGAGAGGACAATTTTGATCTAGTTGATTAACAAGACAAGGGCATTTTTCTACCAAAGACGAAACACAGAAAAATTGTCCTATTTCGAATAGTATAGGGATATTTTTGGCCCTTTTACGTGGTAGAAATTATTAATTATGTTAGAAAATGATAGCTAAATCCAATTACTCGCTTAACAACTTAGTTTCCTCGATTGGAATGCATATAATCGAGCAGTTGTTCAAAGGACCAGACATTTTGGATCAGATGTTTCAGACATGTGTAAAATTATTTCTATTACTAACAGAAGTTGAACTAGCACATCTTTTTGTACTACCCATAGTATCTCGATTAGTATTTTTACTACAAACCCATTTTGCAGCACTAAATATATCTATTGTATAAATTTAAATACTAAAATGTAAACCTAATGCAAATTAAATATGAAAACAAATACTAAATAAGAGAAAGATGGAACGAGTGCACTGAAATTTCGCAGTAAATTGAACGCTCGAGTCTTGAAATCTTGAAATTGAATTTTGCAACTCCAACATTACCACAAATGCACTTGTTTATTGCTACTTTTAATCCTCAAAACTTTAAATAATATTGTAAATAAAATTAAACTAAAAATTGAGAGCCAATAGTTGATAGCAATTTTGGAGAGAAATGAAAGAATAAAAATTGAAGAGTTATGTCATGTGAGTAATAAAATAAACAAGATGGGATCTATTAATAGTTTTCCAAAAGGGTAAAGTTATAATTAAGGAAAATATTCTTTTAAAACAAGAAACACAAAATGGGCTATTCTGCAACATCAACCATTGGGCAGCGATCAAAAGGAGTGTTGACCAATAGTCACTTCCCTTTTAATTATTTTTTTGAGTTGTTGAACCGGTCTGAGTTGGGTAACCGATAAATGGTATAATTTGATATTATCGGTCTGCATCGGTCCCATCGTAGGTAAAAATTGAACCGTTACAGACCGGTCATATACTAGTACCCAACCATGTTTGGCACCCTGTACATCGGGCCGATCTAATTGAAAATCGATGCATTCCAATTCAAAATTGGTCCAACCCGACCCATTGACATCTTTAGTTAGTATTGAAACACTACTTTATTTTTAGAATTTATGGACAAAAAAATTCCTGATCTTTTTGAATCACTTGATGGCTTTGACATAGAAGATTTTGATGAATAAAATAACTTGTGTATCTTCTGCCGAAATTATTTGGGTGCAAGGTAACAATTGAATGACCAGAAAGTTAAATATGTTCCGTTGCATCCAAAAGCTAATTGGGTCAAAATATTGACCAAAATTTTATTACATAGAGAACAAATTTGGTGGTTGTTAATTCTGAGTAGTTTATTTCTGTCACTCAACGTCAATGGGAGACGAGCCTACTCTATGTAGGTATGAAGGTTCTGGAAACCCTTGAATCGCTTAATAAGTTTGTTGCAGCTTCAACGTCTCTACTTAGCCAAAGCGTGTACCTTCTAAATACATATTAGATTTTCAAAGGCCTTGAGTTGAAGAGATTTGACCGGACAATAGAGGATTTTTGTAAAGAGCCCATCAAATATATTGAAAAGGCTTTCCCTCCCGACCCGGCAAATAAGTGGTAGAGAAGAAAATATTTTCTCTAAGGAGCAACAAGTACTCTTGTTACTTACTCCAAGATTTCATCGGTAAAGATATTCGCAACAAAGATTTTTTGAGCTATAGATAGATCGGAAGCATATTCATGATATGGTTTGGGTCGCAAAATCTTCGGGAGATCTGTAGAAGAAAGTTGCTGGAAGAATTCCAACATAAAAAGAATGGAAGTCATGAAAATCATTCGTTGAACAACTTAGTTGCCTCGAAGATCATACATCGGATGAGAAAAACAATATATAAGGGAAATATGAAAATGCTTCTTGCTTTAGTTGAGAATTTAATGTAGCTTTATAAGATACCTTTAAGATGCATTGGACTAGACTAAAGGATTATATATCTCTTGATTGTCTCTTGTATCTTCTTGAGCACCTTTTGATTTTCGTCTCACAATTTCAGGGATTCTTTTTCGCTATAAAATCTTCATGGGTGGAATGATTATTTTGTAAACGGCTTTATGTACTCCCAAGCCATATAAAGAGTTAAAGAAATCTATGCATCTCCGTTGTAAAATTCCATCACCGTTAGCACATCCAAACCTGCCAAGTAGAGTGTGAACAATCTGTCTTGGAGACCCAACATCGGTGACCTGTTTCTGATATCTTGAAAAATGAACCTTGGGCCTACCCAAAAGATAACTCATGATGTAAAGATTTCCCTAGCCATATAAAACATTTTAAGTAACCCATCCATCTATGATATGGGATTCAATCACCCCAGCATATCCAGACGTGCCAACTGGAGCGTGAATAATCTATCCTGGGGCTCAACATCGGTGGGATAAGAGTTTCGTGGTCTTTTTATATGATTTTAGTCAATCCTCATGTTATGAGCCAGGTTTTGATTTGAGTTAGGCCCAATGTACATTTTAGTGGTATCAGAGTCAGGCCCTCAACGTTGGGCCCCAAGATAGATTGTTGAGAAAACTTCCCTCTATAGCCCTTCAAAATTTTATTAGCCCAAATTTTTTCCCATGGATCCGAAATAGCCTTTAGGACAAATTTATTGACAAGTTTAACCACTATTCCCAATACACTTCTACTCTCTTTCAATCGCCTACTTCTCCTCTCTCTCTCTCTCTTCTTATCTTCTACATTCTTCAATCTTCCATCTTTCCCTTTCTTCTTATCTTTCCCTTATTCACTCCCTCATTTTTTTCTTTTTTCTTTTCTTCTCCTATAGTGACACCAACACATGTTTTTTTAATTTTCTCTTTTTTCTTTGCGATCTCCTCCCCTTTGAGTAATTTCTGGCAAAAGTCTGGCGATGGTTGCTGCTTTCTTCGCTTTCTGTCCACTTTCAGATATAGTATTGCTTGGTATTTTTTCGAATTACTTTTGTAAGAAGATGAGAAATGGAAAATAAATAGCCGCTGCGTGAGAAAAGCTTTTTCTGGAAATCCCATATTGAAGATGGATGGGTTTCTTGAACTTTGTATATGTCTTGGGCAATCCTCACATTTTGAGCTAGCCTTTAGGGTTGAGTTAGGCACAAGGTCTATTCTTATCATAGTATCAGATCCAGGCCCATC
>AWOL01S0009589.1:219695-246973 GCA_000715115.1 Nicotiana otophora | reverse complement strand
GTGGGTGGGGTGGGGGTAGAGTTCCACATCGATGGGATGAAGATTTCGTGGTTTCTTTATATGGTTTTGGATAATTCTCATCTATTGTATTAGTTTTTTGTTTGAGTTAGGTCCAACCGTCCAAGGTCTATTTATCATGAGATGATATAAAATTGTTCCATTCGAATAGTTCAAGGGTAAAATTGAACCTTTGCCCTTTATTTGGAGCAATCAATTAATGGGAAGGGTGATTTTAAACTACTTGGGTAATAGATAAGACATTTTTGAGCTAGTTGGTTAACAAGGGCATTTTTCGGCCAAAATCGGATAGCAAAGTTGTCCTATTTTGAATAGTATAGAGATATTGTTGGCTCTTTTACACTGTAGGAATTATTTATTAATGTTAGCAAATGATAGCTAAATTTAGTTACCCACTTAACAACTCAGTTTCCTCGATTGGAATGCATATTATCGAACAACTGTTCAAAGGACCAGATATTTTGAATCAATTTTTTCAAGTCAACAAAAAATAATGATATAATAGTCCAATTATAGAACAAAAGCTATATACCATGTGACGACACCTTGTACAAATGATAAGTTCCATTACTTTGATAATAGACTTTTTGATTCTTTATGGTCATTCTTTAATTTCTGCGTTCTTTGGCATCTGTAATTTCTCATTTGTATAGTTACTCTTATTTGGCATTCTGTTAAATTAATCTTTTGCTAATTGACTTCCTTGCAAAATCTGGTCGTTTGGTTGTTAGGGCATGTATATTGGTTGAATTATGTTATTCCTTAATTAGCTAGCAAGATCTGTCTATTCGTCCACACGTGGTCATTGATGATGTCGAAACACCATTAACTTTGACAATTTATATAGAGAGGGGCAGAAAGTTGGACAAATCCAAATTTGATCACTAATATTTGTTATATGCTATAATTTAGTCCCTCATTTTTAATTCTATTTTTACTTCCACCGGCCTTTTAGAAGTATTTGACGAAATTAAGTCATATCTATTGAAACATGATTTTTGACATTTTGACATAATCTTCATCAGGGCAGAACCTTAAAATTTCCCATCAATAATATTTTCTCGTATTATACTTTAGATATTTTCAAAGTATTCTAGAGGCAAATAATTAATTAATAAGTACATCACAAATACTATTTTGGTTTCAAGTTTGTCAACCAAATCAGGAGCAAATTAAACCCTATTTATTGCATTCTGGTGTTTAATATAATCTACTTTGCTCATCATATTATCAAACTTGCATTAAAACAATATTCATATGATAATCTCAATTATAATTTCAGTGCACTAATTCTCAGCATTTTGCTGTAAAAACAAATCAAAATATGAGACAATAGTCATTCAAAATTCATTCCAACAAACAAACGCCTTAATATACAAGTCAACAGCTTTCGTAGCTTAATTCTTCTTCGTTTCTTCTTTGAAGCTTTGACGTTAAATTTTTTCATACTTTTCTCCCTTTTCAAGGCATCATTTTTCAATAAAGAAGAAAAGAATAAAAAAAGGTAGAGAGAAAGAAATGCGTAAAACCAACGGAGCCAAAGGTAAATGGGCAATAGAATCTGTCATTTCAGTGGGTTCCTTTGTTTATTATTAGTATTACTAATGATTTAGAATATTTTTGCAGAAACTAGACAACATTAAAGTAGCTTTCATATAGATTTGGCTCTTACTTACTCAAAGAATATCTTTTCTTTGTTGACATGAAAAAAAAGAAGATAAATATGTGAATAATCCATTTTCTTTTCTCCTCAATTTGCAGCAAGTGTGGTGGTTAACAAAACAAATTGTTCTAATAAATACTCATATATGCTTATATTCATAAATCCTTGGAAAATTCGGATTTTTATTTCTCAGTAATATTCCATGATCAGCATAATTGGCTGAATCTTGAGAAACCATTTCGTAGAACTTCATTAAACTCTTCCTTCTATAAAGCAAATTGACTGCAGATAGAATGATAGTTTCCACCCCTTTGGCGTCCCAAAATAAATATCTATTTAAATCGAGATTTTGAGATTTTATTAACCTGTAAAATATGCCTAACCCTTGAAAATGCGGTACTTAATACATATAAAAAAATTATTCCACTGAACATATTTCCTTATGGATGCAGGAATAGCAACATGAATTCCTTTTACTGACCTTTGTTCTAGCTGATCTTAGTGTTGGTATTCCTTTTATGGATTGTCATTTTAAGTATTGTTCCTGTTAGAGTTTTTATGTCGGGATATGAGTCAAATAATAAATATTTCTTTTTGGTACTCTATGTATGAATAAAATATGAAAGATGGATCAAATGATATATAGTTCATTTGTTGATAGCTTGAAAGATTAAAATTGTCACTCTTGCTTTTCAATTAGTTGTTTTTGCATTAATCTCTACTTCATTAATCTTAATGATTAGCCTACCAATTATATTTACTTCTTTTGGTGGCCGATCATTATATCAATTAATTTCTGCCCTTTTGTGTAAGGTACTGAGGGCAGAATTTCATTGTCAAACCAAAGAAAAATCCTTATGTTTTTTATTTTGGTAGGAGAAAGACATATGTGGTTGGACTAGCTAGTACAATAACCGAAAGCATTACAATTAGTATCGTAGTCCAGTTGTACGCGCATATATTTATATGTATTCGCGCTGTTGTATTCATGAATACAACAACAAAAAGCGCCTATAATCAGGGCAGTCCAGCTGTACGCGTATGTATTCACATGTATTCTCGCTGTTGTATTCATGAATACAGCAGCAAAACGCGCCTAAAATCATAGCAGTCCAGCTGTATGCGGATGTCAATTAGCGTGATACACTCAGTGGCGGCTCTAAGGCTTTTAGCAGTGAGGCCATTGCCTTAGGCCCCCAAATTTTAGAGGCCCCCAAATTTATTTTAAATTCTTATTATTATTGTTACTATTATATACATTATATAATTTATATAAATAATTAGAATAAAGAAAAGTGTAACGGTATATTTTTTGTTACTTGATTGAGGTTATTTTATACAATAAATTTATAAATTATGATAATTTTCTTCTCTCATTAATTAGTATATTTGACAAGAGTGGGTTACTCCAGTGGTGAGCACCCTCCACTTCCAACCAAGAGGTTGTGAGTTCGAGTCACCCCAAGAGCAAGGTGGGGAGTTCTTGGAGGGAGGGAGCCGAGGGTCTATCGGAAACAATCTCTCTACTCCAGGGTAGGGGTAAGTTTTGCGTACAAACTACCCTCCCCAGACTCCACTAGTGGGATTATACTGGGTTGTTGTTATTGTTGTTGTTGTTATTGTTGCTGCTTCACTCTTCAATTTTAATTTTATCTTTATATATAGGAATTAAGTTATATATATCGACAACATAATACATTTCTTTTATAATGTTCCGTGAAACAACATGAATACAAAAGCATTCATGCACCAATTCTTTTTAGTGTAATTCGACATATTATATTAGGTTATTTACAATTTATTTTAGATATTCACCAATAAGGCTTACTTAATAGAATGAACTATAATCACCATTTAAATTGATCAGACGGAGAAAATATATTTTACACCGTCAATACTCAAAACTTAAGTTATTACGTTATGTAAGTTTATTTTATTTTTTTCTTGTTTGTGATGATAGTCGAATCAAAATTTTCACTTTGAGTTTTGGACCTCAATATTCGATAGTCCACCGCTTTATTTTTTGTGCTCTTTTTCATAAATTGTTTTTTGAAATTCGGTTTTTTGTATTAAATGATTTATTTGTTATTTAAAAAGCAAATTTTGTTGTTAGTGTAAATATTTTATAAAATAAATTTAAGGGCCTCCGAATATGGTTTTGCCTTAGGCCCCGAGATCTGTTGAGCCGCCCCTGGATACACTCCTTATATAACTCAACAAAATCAATTATACCATGCGTCATTATCAACCCAATTAATTAGAATGATTTTTTCAGTTATATAAAACTGTTGTATTTAACTTTTATATTTTGTGTGTTTCAATATTTCTTTTTACTGTTGCATTCATTAGATTCAATATTTGTATTTACTGTATTTGCTATTTTATATTCAGTGTATTTCAATGAATTTGTATTAACAGTATTTTAGTTATTCCTAATATATGTTATTACTGCTGTATTTAGTATATTTCATTGGTTGTATTCACTGTATTTTTATTTGTATTCAGTATATTTTACTGTATTTTACTGTATTTTAAAATTAAATATATTCACTGTTTATATTATGTTCTATGTTAATATTTGTATTTAGTGTATTTCAATGTTTATACCCTGTATTCATGCATGAATACAAGTGTATTTAGTTGTATTAAAAAAATACAAACCTTCAAAATACATAAATACATGCAAAAGATAATGTATTTATATAAAAATACAATATATTTGAGTGAATTTGTACATAATACAATGTGTTTGTATCATTGTATGCGACTAAATAGCAAAGAAAGGAAGAAAATTCGCCAGAGATGACGTTTTCCGGCCAAGCAAACTATTGTATACATTGTGTTAAAATTAAAAATGGAGACGAACAAAAACTCCGGCCCTCAAATCTTCTTTGGCGTAAAAAATATTGTAGTATCCGTGAATTCATTACAATATACGGCGTAGAAGAAAGCCACAGTCTCTTTCTTTCTAATATTACAGTACAAATCCATTGCAAATATTCGGCGTAGAAACTAAGCAGTACAAATCTATTGCAATATCCAGCGTATAAACTAAGTAGGTATTTTGCTCGAAGTGAGAGAGAAAGAAAAAAAATTTTGTTGGGAAGAGAATCGTGTGCTAATTGAAAGAAAGAGAGAGAGAGAGAAAGAAGAAAAATCTGGGAGAAAATCTTGTGTTAATTGAAAGAAAGAGAGAAGAAAAACATAAATAGCGTATTTCATGTCTCAATGGTAATATATATCATAAATACCTATTTTGCTATAAAATGTAGCTATAGAAAATAATATTTTATAATAATTTTGGTTTATAATAAATATGGTATATACTTTTTCAATAGAAGGTAAAATTTCCTTCCTGCTCGCTTTTTTAATTGTCCTTCATGCATGTAATAGTATGCAGTGCTATACTGTTTTGAGGCGCGCGTACAAAAAAGAAAATTCTTTCCTTTTAGGTGGTCTATGTATGAACAAAGTGCGAACGGAAAAATAATAATAAGTTAAATAGAATTAATGAATTCATGAAAAGTAAAAAATTTTGATGACATATTTTATCACATTTATTTTTTGATTGCTAAAGGGATCAACCGAAATATAATTCATTTGTTCGTAGCTGGAGGATTAAAGCATAACTCTTGGTTTTCAATTTGTTGTTTTTTCATTAATTGGTACTTCAATTATCTCATTGATCAGCTTACCTGTTGTATTTACTTCTCTTGGGGATAGTCAATTTGTCAATTCTCTCTCCCTTTTGTGTAGGGGGCGGGAGGTAGAATTTTATTGCCATAGTAAAGGAAAAATTTTAATTTAATATTTTTTGGCAGGAGATAGACATATGTGGTTGTATTAATACAATTATTGATAGCATTATTGTTAGTATTCCAATAAATAATGGCTTTTCTGATTGCCCTCAATGCATGTAGTAGAATGGAGTATTATATTTTTTCTAGGCGCGCATACAAAAAAAGAATCTTTTTAGGTGGTCAATGTATAAATAAGTGTGAACAATTTTTTTTTATTACAGTTAATATATTTTGGTTGATAGAGGGATCAAATTATATATAGTTCATTTGTTAGTAGCTTGAAGAATTAAAAGCACCACTCTTGCTTTCTAAGTTGATATGTTTGCATTACTTGCTACTTTATTACTCTTATTTATTATAGTATATGTTGTATTTGCTTCTTTCGGAGGCGATATCAATTAATCTCTCCTTTTTTATATAGGAACTGGGGGACAAAATTTCATTTTCAGATCTAAGGAAAAATCCTTATTTTTTTTCTTTTGATAGGAGAAAGACATATGTGATTGAATTATAATTATTGATAGCATTATAGTCGATATTCAAGAATGTTGGCCTCTTGGATTGTCCTCGATACGTATAGTAGACGTGAATACTATAACTTTTTAAGAGGTGTATAGTCAATTCCAACTAGCTCGGGATATGGGAAGTTTAAATTGATAGCATAATTTTGTAAAATAAAGGAGAAAGCACATGACGAAAATCTTTAAAGTTCGCTAACAGGATTAATATGTATAATCTTTCTAACAAATGCACAAATCGTTTCTACTACTTGGTAAATTTGTCTATGTTAGTAGTATAACATTGCTCATATATAGAAAGTTAGTTAATTAAAGACTGTTATATCTCCGTTTGAGAAAGCCTTTACTTCTATGAAAGTATTGCAGAAATATCTAACGAAGTCGGTCATAAATTGGCTCCAATACGCGCATAATTATTGTTTATCCAGAAAATGGTACAGTTGAATTTGTTCGTGATTTCAAGACAAATGAATCATAATTTTCTTCCCCTTCTCCAATGGCTTCTTCATCTAAATGCGATGGTTCTTCGAAGAGCAAGATTAAGAACAAGGATTCTGTTCCTCCAACAGTAAGTTCCATAATCCCTAGAAGGCATAGTACTTTGAAAGATTTGGAGGAGAAATTTCTCACTAATAACCCCCGTACATGGGCGGTTAGCAGGCACTCATCTTCCATTCGTCCTTCCAGTATCCCTACTATGAAGGAAGACTGTTGCTGCCAAAATTTGGACATCATCGCTCCCGATCTATCAGAGCGAGTGACCCTTCCCAGAGAGGGTTTCACATATTTTATACATACTCTTTTACTTTGGATGTATTTTCTTTGAACGGAGAACTTGATACTGTGATAACGGAATTTTGTCCCCGTTATCAGGTGTATTTCGCACAGGTAATTCCTTCTGTGTGGAGGACGGTCGCCTGCCTTCGATGCTTATGCCTGGAAACCAAAGAAGAGCTATCATTGGCTCATATGATGAATTTGTACTCCCCTAAAATCATCTGCAGGGGAATGATAAATCTCTGCAAGCGTAGTCACCATGCTTTTATATTCAGCATGGATGATGAAAACGACCGATGCTGGATGAAACAGTTCGTTGCTGTTGCCTCCAGTAACATTATTCCCACAACGACCTCATCCTTTCCGGTTGCCTGGAACCGTTCCCCTAAGTTTCTTTCAATACGCTCCTCCTAAATTCTTTTTCACGCATATATTAATCTTTTAACTCCTGTATGTTATAGCGACCCGATAGGTCTCATCGGTGGTAGAAGGCTTGGACCGATGTGTTCAAAAGATCTTGGACATCACCACGCCTGAAATCCTCTTGTGGAAAGAACTGTCTGTTAAATACAGGTGAAAGACCATAAATCATGGTAACTATAATTTGCTTTGCTTTAGTTTTTGTATATGTGGAATTTGGCAGAATCTCCTGACTTGTTTGTCAAATTAGGTCTACCCCCGGGCTCAGTCGATATCCCAAAGAGGATGTTTTGGCCGACCATGCTGATGCGGCGAGGCTGCTCCAGGAGGCGCTTGCTCGAACGGGTGCCTCCATGCATAAATATTTCTTCACGGAGTCCCCGACAAGAAAATAAGTAACCAAAGAGAAGGCGTTCCTCTACGGTCGGGGAGAAGAATAAGAGGGCAAAGGTTGATGCCCCCGAATCATCCCCGGTGGAGACGTTGGCCGATCCGCTTTCCGGGTCGGTCATAGGCACCATAGTGATCGATGATGAAGAAGCTAGTAATGAGGGAGCTTCTCTACATAGAAGACAACGATCCTTATCCTCACAACAGGATGCCCAACCTGTTGATGCAGTCACATCTGCCTAGGATGATGTCTCAATACTTTGGTGAGAGTTTGATTTGGTGGAAAATGCGAACTCCCGTTCTCGAGCCCCAATTGTTGTGCCCGGTACTGCGAGGAAGAGTACCGGGTCCTTGCCGTCCCTGGTTGGTGAGCACCAGACAACCAGTATTTCCTTTGATGTATTATTTCCCGGTCTTCTCCCTTACCAGCTTTATCACCCCCCTTCTTCGCCACTAGCAGTTGCTATATCTTTTCCATCTTCATCCACGCTTCCACCAACATCATCCACAACGGTCGCACCTGACCGTGCTGAAGGCGTTCCTCTTCCCCAGTCCCCTGCTCATGGGAATTTGGGGCAAAATTATGCTGTCCATACTGAAGATCCTTAGAGGAGGAGGAACGTTACCTTTTCGGTCTTTACTGAGTGCTTCTTTCCCGGCCGGTGGGGCGTGCAAATTATCTGAAGCCCTTGGTTTTAGAGAAGGATTGGAAAAAGTTTCAGACACTCTCGGGAGAGTGTTTGTTGAACAATTCCATGCATAATGCCGCAATGGTATGTTTCTTTCTTCCTAATCTATTTTTCAGCTTCTGAATGAGCGCATTTTAAGTATTACCTCTTCTTATCTTGCAGGCCAATTTTCTTGCTTCTGAGGTCCTGCAAAGGTTAATCTGTGAGAATGGGGAACTTTCTTCTAAACAGGATCAGCTTTTGGCAGAACGGGAACAGACTGTTCTTCGCCTCTCAGAACTGGAAACCAGGGCCATTGACGTCGTTGTTTTGGAAACCCACTTGTAGCAAAGTGAGCAGGAAGTAGAGATCCTTAGCTAGGAAATTAGGCTGTTGAGGACTAGTTTTAATAAAGTCAAAGCTAAGTGGGCTGAGATCCAGGATGTCATTCTTGCTGCCAATGACGGTGAGGCTACTGCTGCTAAAAGGGTAACTAATTTAGAAGCAACCTTGAATTCTAAGGTCGAAGAGCTTACTCCTGCAGAGGCGAGATACACCCAGTTGGAGGAGAAGTATCAGAAAAATATTGAGCATAATAAGCTGTATAGTTCAACTATCCATGATCTCGATGTTAGTCTTCGATCTGCTAGGTTCGCCCACCACAATCTTTCTACCGAGATCACCGAGCTCAAAGAGGAACTCGAGTGCCGCCAGGCTTCCTCATCGTCGAAAAAACTTATGCCTTGTACGATATGAGGAGAAAAACCTTGGAAGAAGCCAAAGCTGGTATTATCGATATTGATGCCCAAATTACTAAGGTACGTAAGCTTGAGTTGACTGCAAAAAATGGACTCCCGATACGGTCTGATGCTGTAGTCTGCTCTGATTCTGGTTTCGCGATTCGGACATTGAAGAGGAGTCAGAAGGCGATGATGCCGAATACCAAGCTAGAGATGATGTTGAGCCATCAGTGGCATCATCTACTGCTCTCGGGGATGCAAATACTTCTCTTCCTCCTGATTCCGGCGACGCTGTAGTTTAGCTTTTGCTTTCTCTATTTTGTAATTCTTTTTGGTACATCCTTGTAAATAAATACGTATGGTTGCTCAACTATTTGGCTGAGTTTTACTTTTGCTTGGATATATGTGCATGTCTTTTAACCCTTATGCATATTTTCCTACTTTTCTGCATTTGGTCTCGGGTGCATTTTCTTCAATGCACTTTGTTTCTGAGGAAACCCCTTTTTCGTGAGGGTTTCGATAGATATTCGCGCAAGTCTACTTTTTGCGTCTTTTTCATATGTGGATTCGAGTGTATTTTTCCCTGATAGCATTTTGATTCTGGGCATACATTCTTCAAGGATTGACCCTTTAACATGAGGGTTTTCTACGAGTATTTTAGTAAGTCTGCCTTTTGCGTCTTTTTCATATGTGGCTTCGGGTGTATATTTCTCCGATAGCATTTTCATTCCGGGCATACATTCTTCCGGGATCAACCCTTTAACGTGAGGTTTTTTTTAATAAGATAGGGTCTTCTTATATTTACGGTGCTCTTGAAGAGGACGTCTCTTGTTTATTAAGGCACTAACATTTGAAGTATTTGTTTAACTTTCAAATGACAACGTTAGCTCATCGTTCAGATAGGAAACAAGATTTTAGTAAAAAGGGTTTCACTTTATCCCTTCTATTTTCGTAATTTTACATAAGCATTATGCTATGCAGGAAAGAAATTGTCATGACTTGTGGCTATATTGTACATTTTGTTTCCACGGCATTGTCTGTGCAGTCCCCAGTCCCGATGGTATGTTTTGTTGCCAGTTTTTCATTCCCAGTCGACGTGGCATTCAATATTGCCGAGTATGCATTTTGTTATCGGATTTTCGTTCCCGATAGACGTGGCATTCAGTGTTGTCGAGTATGCATTTTGTTGTTGGATTTTCATTCCCGGTAGACATGGCATTCAGTGTTACCGAGTATTCTCATATGACTCCCCCCAGTGTTCTAATGTGATGAATGTGAATTGAAACACTGGAAGTCTTGTTCCACCAACGAAGTTCTAGGTAATCCCTCCATTTGGTAACATATGTTGCTTCCCCCTAGGAGTCCATGCTATCGAGCAGAAGGATAACCAATAGCCCTTTTGTAGTCTATGTTCATGAACGATCGGGTAATCTCCATCCGGTAGTAGACTTAACTTTCCGGTGGGAATCTTCTATCGAAGCGAAGATTATCTTATCATCCCCGAGTGGAAATTTGTTTGTTTGCATTGTCTTCGAATGTCTTATCACTTCTGTCTTCGTGTTACTTTTTTCTGTTGCTTCTGTTTGCTTGTTATTTGTCAGCAGTTATATTTTTTAAGGTGAGCCACATTCCAGTTGTTGGGTAACTTGTCCCCGTTGTGGTTTTCCAACTCGTATGACCCTTTACCGGTTGTAGCTGAAACCCGGTAAGGGCCTTCCTATGTAGAGGATAATTTGCCGGCGTTGAGTTCTCGGGTGTTCTGAGTCACCTTCCTCAAGACCAAGTCTCCCACTTTGATATAATGAAGGTTGGTTCTTTGATTGTAATACCGCTCCATTCTCTACTTTTGGGCTGCCATTCTGACATGCGCCAAATCCTTGCGTTCCTCGAGCAGTTCTAAGTTGATTAGCATTGCCTCGTTGTTTGACTCTTCGTTTGCTTGTAAACACCTTAAGGTTGGCTCCCCTACTTCCACCAGTATCAAAGCTTTTGCACCGTACACAAGGGGAAAATGGGTTTATCCTGTGCTTGACTTGATCGTTGTTCAGTAGGCCCATAGCACCCCCGGTAACTCTTCGGGCCAGCGGCCTTTCGCTACTTCTAGCCTTTTCTTTAGATTTTGCACAATTGTTTTTTTTGTTGACTCCACTTGTCCGTTTTCTCTCGGATGGTAAGATGAAGAGGTAATCCTTTTTATCTTCAAATCGTCAAGGAATTTTGTAACTTTTGTGCCGATAAATTGTGACCCGTTATTGCTTACAATCTCCTTCGATATTCCGAACCTGCAAATTATATTCTCCCATAGGAAGTCGACCATTCAGCGTTCTCCGATCCTTTGATAAGGAATTGCTTCCACCCATTTGAAAAAATAGTCAGTCAAAATTAAAAGAAACCTTACCTTTCTAGGAGCCGGTGGTAGTGGTCCAACAATATCCATCCCCCATTTTATGAACGACCACAGGGACATAATTGAATGCAGGGGTTCCGCTGGTTGATGTACTATTGGTGCGTGGCGTTGGCACTTGTCACATTTTCGTACAAAGTCCTTGGCTTCTAGTTCCATACGGGGACAATAATACTCTGTCTGACTAATTTCAGCACCAAAGAATCTGCGCCCGAGTGGATGCAGCATATTCCTTCGTGGATTACTCTCATGACGTAGTTGGCTTCCGATGCTCCTAAGCATCGGGACTTGAAATGATTTTCTGTACAATTGGACTTTCTTGAAGTTGTACCGCGCGACTTTGGTGCGTAACGCTCTAGACACTTTGGGGTCTTTGGGCAGTTTTTCATGCTCGAGATAATCGATTATCTCGTTTCTCCAGTCCCAGTCCAGATTGGCTGAATTCACCTCATAGCCATTCGTATGTAAGGTTGAGTTCATCAGTTAAACCACCGCCCCCGATTTCGGCCCTTGAATTTCTGTCAATGAGCCCAGATTTGCTAACACATCTGCTTTCGCGTTTACTTCCCTCGGGATGTGGGTTATTAACCACTCTCGGAATCATGATAATAAGGCCTGAACCTTCACCACGTATTGTTGCATTCGCTCATCTTTGGTGTCAAATATTCCGTAGACCTGATTTACCACGAGCTGCGAGTCACATTTGATGCTGATGGCTTCAGAGTCGAACCCCGGGCCAATTCGAGCCATGCAATCAAAGCTGTGTATGCTGGTTCATTGTTAGTTAAAGTAATCGTCGTGATGGCTTTCCTTAAGGTTTCCCCCAAGGTGTCACTAGGACTATTCCGAGCCCGGACCCTTTCACATTTGAAGCTCTGTCTGTGAATAAGGTCCAGACTCCCGATGCCGGCTTTGAAACCATTATTGCCTCTTTGGCAGCCAGTGGAAATAACCCCGGGCTGAGGAATATACACCATCAGTCCTTGGCTTATACTCTATATCAAACTCGCTCATTTAAACGACCCATTTGGCCAATCTACCCGAGAGCTCGGGTTTATGGAGTATATTCCTCAAAGTAAAAGCAGTCACCACCATTACCGGGTCGCAATAGAAATAGGGCCTCAGCTTCCGCGCGGCTACCACGAGAACCAAGGCCAACTTTTCCAGATGTGGGTAGCAAGTTTCTACTCCCGTTAAGAATTTGCTAACGTAATATGTGGGGAATTGTATATCTTTTTCCTCCCGGACTAAAACTGCGCTTATCGCAACTTCTGAGACTGTCAGGTAGACCAGCAATGTTTCTAATTCTTTAGGTTTTGAGAGCAACGGAGGGCTTGACAAGTATTTCTTCAATTCCTTCAAGGCTTGTGGACACTATGGAGTCCACTTGAAGTTGTTTTTATTTTTGAGCAGTGCGAAGAAATGATGATACTTTTACGATGATCGGGAAATGAATCTGCTCAAAGCTGTTAATCTGCCTGTGAGTCTCTATGCTTCATTTACGTTAAATAATTGATCTGGGATGTCCTATATGGCCTTTATTTTGTTGGGATTTACCTCAATTGCTCTTTGTAAGATGAGGAATCCTAAGAATTTACTTGATCCGACCCCGAACACAGACTTCTTAGGGTTAAGCTTCATATTATGCTCCCTTAGTGTGTCAAACATTTCTTGCAGATGCCTCAGGTGGTTACCTATATCCAGAGACTTAACGAGCATATTGTCTATATATACTTCCATAATTTATCTTATTTGTTTTTCAAACATCTTATTTACGAGCCATTGGTAAGTGACTCCGACATTTGTTAGTCTGAAGGGCATTACGCTGTAACAATACGCACCAAAATTTGTTATAAACGAAGTCTTTTCCAGGTCTTCTGAGTTCATGTTGATTTGATTGTAACTGGAATAGGCTCGAAGAAACTCATTAACTCGTGCCCGGCCGGAGCATCGATCATTTGATCGATATTTGGCAATGGGAACGAGTCATTCGGGCATGCCTTATTAAGATCTTTATAATCTACGCACATGCAAATTTTTTTGTTCTTCTTAGGAACTACTACCACATTAGCTAGACAGTCCGGATATCTTACCTCTCGGATTGAACCAATCTTAAGTGGATGGGTTACCTCAAATCTGATGAATTTATTCCCTACTTTTGCAATAGGGCGTTTCCTTTGCCTAACCAGAGGTATGCTCGGGTCCAAGATTAACTTGTGCACGGCTATCTCTGTTGGGATTCCTGTCATATCCTCATGCGACCATGAAAAACCATCAGCGTTAATTTTAAGGAATTCAATAAGATCTTACCTGAGTTGTGGGTGTAGTCCTGTTCCCAAATGGAATTTCCTTTTATGGGAATTTTTCAAATAGTGCAACTTGTTCTAGTTCTTCTACCATGGATTTTATTGCGTACGTTTCTTCCGGTACGTGAAAATGCCTTGGTACATGATATTGCTCCATCTCTCCTTCCCTTGGGGAAACTTTCTGTGGTTCGGGGTCGGAAGCCGGTTCCAGTAACTGCTATGCCATAGGTTCCTTTCCCTTGCTATAGGAAATAGAGATCACATTCATCTCTCTTGCTGCCAGTTGATCACCCCATATCTTGGTTATGCCCTCGGCATCCGTAAGAAGTAAAATTTCCCCTCGGGTTGCCACGCTTGCGAGGTTGAATCCAGCAAGAAGCTTTGTTGCAGGGATAATGCTCCTGGTGAGTTTAGTATGATCCAGAACTCTCCATTGTATGATATTGGTGGAACTTCTTGCATCCACTAAAACACGTTTAATTTTGAAATTTAACACATTTAAAGAAATTACCAGTGCGTCATTATGCGGCTGTAGTAATCCATCCACGTCTTCATACGTGAACATGATATCATCTTCCTGGAGCCTCTTATTATGGGTCGTCGATACTTTTGTCTTCTTTGCGGACGAGAAGGCGATCCTATTAATTTTATTCCCTCCGTAGATCATGTTGATCGTTTGGCATGGAGGTTCCTCTCATGCTTTCGAGGTTTGCGTGTCTCCCCTGTCCCGGCCATAGTTGTTTTCGGCTGGGTCACTCAATAATTCTCTGAGGTGACCGTTCTGTAATAGCATTGCCACTTCTTCATGGAGGTGCAGGCAATCCCCAGTCCGGTGACCATTAGTGCCATGGTATTCACACCATAAATTTGGGTCCCTCTTGCTGAGATTAGACCTCGTCGATCTCGGGAACCGTGCCTCTTTGATATCCATCATGGCCGACACTAACTCCACCATACTGACGCTGAAATTATATTCTGATAGCTTTGGATAGGAAGGACCTCGTGGCCCCGGGATGTCCCTATCCTGCAGCGATTTGTTATACCGCCCGCGATCGGTTCTCCTGTTATTGATAAATTTGTCAACCGATCGGAAGCTCCTGCAGCGACCTTCCATCCGCTCGTAGGGTAGAAATCGGCCCCTTGAAATTCATCTATCTGAGTCGACATTGTCTTTAAATTTTTCTTTGTTCTTCTCCCGTCCCTTTGCTGATAACGGGAAGTCAACCTGATCATCTTTTCTCCTTATCTTAGACTCGTACTGGTTGTTGACATCCGCCCAAGTTGTTGTTTGAAACTCGAGCAGACTTTCCTTTAGCTTCCAGGAAGCATCTGAACTCATCGGGTTTAAACCCTTCGTGAACGCTTCAACAGCCCATTCATATGATACGGCAGGTAACAACATCCTTTCCTTCTGGAAGTGGCTAATGCATCTTCGTAATAACTCGGATTCTCCCTGCGCGATCCTGAATATGTCAGTTTTTCGGGCTTGTACCTTTCTGGCAACGGTGTGGGATTTGATGAACGAATCCACAAGCATTTCGAAGGAATCTATGGAATGCTCAGTCAATAATGAGTACCATGTCAGGGCTCCCCTTGTGAGAGTCTCACCAAATTTCTTCAATAACACGGACTCGATTTCGTGAGGAGCCAGATCACTCTCTTTCATCGTCGTTGAGTAGGTAGTGATGTGCTCCTGTGGATCTGAGGTCCTATCGTATTTTGGCACTTCAGGCATTCTGAATCGCTTTGGGATTAATTCCGGGGCCGCATTCCGTTTGTACGGTAATTTGATGTACTTCTTCGAGCTCGAGGCTTTCAATACGAGAGGTGCGCCCGGGATTTGGTTCATGCAGACATTTAATTCCTTCATGAACAGTAAGAGTTCCTCCTTGAATGAATCATTATCGTTATTGAGGCTAGATCTACTCCCCCTAGCAATGTTGGAGCCAACTTCACCCCTGGGAGTATTGTTGTCGATTCTCTGCGTTGTTTAGTTTGTAGGAATAACAGGAGGAACTGGATCTAGCCTGTTTGCATTAGCTGAAGTGCCTGATAGCACATGTTTTAACTTCATCATAACTTGATCCTGCCGCATGAGGTGTCCTAGAATGATTGCATGTTGCTCTTGCAGAATCATTACCGCATCTGCTACGTGCCCCTGGTCAGTATCATCTGGAGTTGCCTCCTGTACTTGTCTGGGGTACCGCTCGTCATACACCGGCATGGCATCTTCCCCCTCATTGTGAGTATCACTGATTGAGACCTAAAAAGGGGGATTTTCCCCCTGAACCTCAGGATTGTGAGAGTTATTAACGGTATTGATTGCCATTCTTTGTGATTTTTCTAAGACAAGAATGATCAAAGCTTGTGAGTGAAAGAGGTAAGGATCAACTTAACCACACGACTGTCTAGTCCCTACGGTGGGCGCCAAACTGTTTACCTGAAAAATGGTACAGTTGAATTTGTTCGTGGTTTCTAGACAAATAAATCAATTTGACACCAAAAGATAATGAATTAATCAATTTGGATGCAAGATATTTAGCTCAAAATGTAGATGAATCAATAGATTTGAAGAGCCCGGGAACAAGATATTTAGCTCAAAATATAGATGAATCAATAGATTTGACGAGCCCGGGAACAAGGTTTCCGGGCACAATGATCATAAGACCAACAAGCGCGCGAGAGAGAAAAAAGGTATCAAAATGCTGTATAGAATATCTTCTTTGATGTCCAGAAACATCCTCCTTTACAATGATAGTTGAGCCTATTATTTATAGCTCAGTGGGCATAATAGTCTGGCCCAGCACTAATGACAATTATTGGAATGTGATAATGGAAGCCTAAGGGTAAACATAAATGCCCAAATTCTTGTAATGAGCCGTTACTCTTTAATGCTGTGGAATATTCTTCATTAAATGCTACTGGGCACATCATGCTTAATGCCTTTATGGACTTGCCTTTCTCAGTGACACACGAGGTAGATGTGCCCGGTTTTCCATCCTCCCGGCTTCGATTCCACGTGTTCCCTTCTTTGGTGGCCATGTACCGTAACATATTTTACCCAATACAATTATACCAGAGATCACTAGTACATTTGGCTGAGTTAGTTCTACGGTGACTTACGGGCAGTTAGCAGTTTTCTCAATTTTTGTTTGTGTGGAGGGGTTTGCTGAAAAATGATTGTAATATAACCCGTTGGTGTTTACCCTTAAAACTAGATGACAATTAAATTTGTACCCGTTTTAAGGATATGTAGATTGATTCAACACAAATAATCAAAGATATTAGATAAACAAGTGAAAGACAAAATGAATAATCAAACTAGTTGTAGTGTTGTGGCTCAGCTTGAACTTGGGTTGGACAATAGTTTTGCCCTCGATCAGACCCTCGGTTTGGAGCCAATAGAGAATGAATAACAAATAGTAAAGTAATAGCTTTGCTATAGCTGGAGAGCAATAAAAATAAAATTGTATTGTCTTGGTTTGCGTGTTATAACGTATTCTATTAATAAAAAGCTTCCATTTTATATAGTAGGGGAGTTTCTTCCCTAGTACAATTCTAAAAAGGGTAAAAATCCTCCTTTATCGTTAATTACTGATCTTTTACCGACATCGGGCAAGATGTGTGCCGTGATATTCGGTCGGGTGAGGATATCACGGCACTCTGTTAGCCGTGTGCAGCCATTTGCCATGTTTTTTGAGGTCTTGGAGCTCTCTCTGGGTTCGGGGAGTGTTGTCTTATCGGGTCTGATGGTGAGCACTCCATTCGGGCCTTGATACAAAGAGTCCCCAGCTTCGATTTTGATCTCATATATTCATACTCTTACTTCATTTGATCCACCAAAAAATCAGGGTATGTGTAACCCTGATTTCACCCGTATACAGATAGTCCCCTCATTTCCTAAAGAGTAGGTTTTTCGAAACGATAGATGAACCCCGATTCCTTCATTCGTACATTACAACCGAGGTGATTAATTGGTTCTGACTACGAACATTACAAGCCAAAACGTCCCGTCAGTGGCGTCGTTCTGACTACGAACATGTGTCAGTCATCAATTGGTTGTCTTCGAATATGAAACATCGTGTAATGATTGCATTTTCCGCTGTAAAAGCTTCAACCCTCTTCACCTTTTTCACTTTCTGATCCTAGCTCTTACCTTCGAACTTTATAATGGTTTTTAGCTTTCTCAAATCTTTATACCTCACTTCTTTAACCTTCACATCTTCATCTCTAATCTTCAAACCTTCACGTTATTTCTTGGATTTTCAACCCAGAACTTCATATCTTCATTTGTAACCTTTAAATCTTCATACTCCTTCTTCATAACTTCATATATTTACCAGATTCACGATGGCCAAAACTTCCAAGTCTGTACCACGGCAAGCGGCCCTTTCATCTTCCCACCCGGCCACAAATGTCGAGGTGGATGCTCCCGAAGTGGCTCCAGAGCCTCCTATGAAAAGCTGTAGACCCGGGGCCTGTTCTATCGGAGATGACTTCATGGTCGAGAAGACCTCCGTCAAACAAGACCGAGGTGAAGGAGCGTGGATATACATATGCTCTGTTACTAAAGATACCTTTTCCATAGTCCGGGAAGATTGTAAATGGGAAGGCAAGGACGTGGTTGTCCCCGGACCTAAGGACGATATTACTACCTACGTGGAGAGGTATTTAAGTGTTTATACTTACCCCTTCATGCTGGGCTCGGTAGACCCAGTAATCCTAGCCTTTTGTAAGAGGTACGAGGTGTGCCTCGGGCAAATCCACCCGTACGTCTAGAGGATTGTGAACCTCTTACACCATTTTATGAACAACACCGAATCTCCTCAATCCACCCTTGACCAAATACTTCGTCTGTACAGTCCCCGAAATTTCTGATGGGGACTAATCAAGCTTGTTCGCCAAGCCACCAAGGCCCATTTTTCGAGCATCGACAAGGATAGAGATCGAGGTTGGCAAGGGTGTTTTGTTTGGGTAAAAACTGAAGACATGATCCCTCCCGAGTTCCTGCCATTCCTCAAGAAGTAGAATGCATCTCGTAAGTGCAGTCTTTACCTATGTGTCAATTTCCCTTTAGTTCTTCTCTCATCATCAGTATTTATAGTCGTGCAACTGCTGCTCGGGTTCCTAATACGATCCCCCGGCTCTAGGAGTGGATCGAAAGAATCTGCAAGCAGATGTCATACCACAAGCGCACGTGGCGCAAACTTTCGAGGGGCATATTAGGCCTCCCCTAAATAGTTATTACTACGTCCTAAGCTTACATAATGTTAACTTTCTCCTTTCCCTCATAGGTTTGTCTAAGACCCCTAATTTTAGGCCTCTGGTAGGGGATGAGGATACGTCCTTACCCATCGAACCCTCTATTTCGGGACAGTCCGGGGCTGCCATAGAGGAGAAGAAGAGTAAAAGAAAGTCCTCGGGTTCCCCGGATCTAGTGGCGAAGATAAAAAAGAGGGTAGCCACCCGGGCTCGTAAGCCCAAGAAGAATACTAAGTCCAGGGTACCATACTCTGACTTCCTTCATCGGCTCAGGGATGAGCCCGAAGAAGACGACATCTTTGTCGCCCATAGATCGACCTCTGTCGTGGAGCAGGCGACGACCGAGGAAAAGGGCAACAAGTTTGATCCCCTTTCGATTTGAGAGGCCGGAGTAGAGGCGATCGGTGTGAGACACATCATCGAGACGCCCTCCTACACCGAATCCATGCTTGAAGAGGCCCAAGTGGGTAAGGAAAAGTCAAGTGAAGGCGTTCAGGGTACATATTATCCTCTCCACTCCTTCTTCAATGGCATGGACATATCCACATTGTAAGATTTCTCCGGATGGGTCACCTGGAGATCCCGAAGAAGGGCATGCCTTTGGGAGCTGATGGGTCGAGTACGAGCCCAAGATTGGTAAAGCAATTTCCTGCGCCGAGCGTGGACCCTGAGTGCAAGAGGATGGTTGTTATCTCAGTCCCGGAGGATATCCGGATCCTGTCTTCTCCATTAAGTCTAGCCAACTACCTCCGATGCCTGGTGACCGAGGAGAACAGGAAAAGATGAATGAGGTAGGCACGTTAAGTCTCTTTAACGAGGTGCAGCAGGCGCTGAATCGGGTAAGGCTATAAAATTTTCATACTTAATCCCTTTATGAATCCCGCTTAAGTTTTCCCTTGATGTCTATTACTAGTTCCACTATTTTATGAGCTTCAGTGCTTCATCATGAAAGCTTCCTTCGGTACCGCTTAGAAATTAGCCAGCTTGAGTTCGAGCTCAAAGAATAGGTCCAGAAGATGGACATGTACATGATTCTTAGTGAGCAACAAGATGAGGCCCTTAAAGACCTCCAGGCCGAACTGGACAAAGCTCAGGAGGAGGCCTCGATCCTAAAGTGGTAACATGCTGACCTGGTTGAAAACGTAAAGGTCTTTGAAGCCAAAAATGAGGAGCTAGTCGTGGTGACTAACAACACAACATCGCAAGTCCAACAGAAGATCGACCTGATCGACCAACTCCGAGCCGAGATGAACATGGTCAAGGCCATGGCCGAAGTGTGGAAGGGCACGATGGACCTGCTGGCTTTAGAGAAGAAAACTGCTAAGGCAGAGCTGGCATCAGTTTAGAACCAACTCCGGGTGGTGAAGGACAAAGCTGATAAGTGGTCTCAGCTGAATGATGATCTCCGAGAACAACTGAGCTCGGCTGTCGCAGAACGGGATGCCCTCAAAAGAGAATATGAGTCACTGAAGTACAAATTGGACACAACCTCCACTGATGTCGAGGAAATTGTGGCCCAGTACAAGGCCTATGTGGAGGCAGTCGAGACATGACTAAATACAAAGGCTGAATACGTTAAGCGGTTGTCCCGAAGAGAGACCCTCGAAGAGATCCATGCTCAAGGCTTCGATCTATCGACCGAGATCGAGGAATCTAAGAAGGTCGAGGCCGAGGCAAAGGGGCTTTACAAGCCTGAGGGTGCCGAAGGCTCCAAGGGTTCCGACGTATTTGAGAGCTCCAACGGTTTTGGCAACGAGTCGGGCCCCTGTGAAGGCCAGGCGTAGAGGCCTCAGTACCTTTCGTTTTTGCTTTTCCTTATGTATATTGTTTTTCCATGTTGGGGCCGTTTTATAGGGCCTTTGTAAATATATTTTGGAATATATATATATGAAATATTTCCCTTTCTGGCAATATCGTGTCTTTACTTTTCCAGCATCTTTTATTCGTGTATTATTTTTGGTGCCTTAGCATAGAATCAGATGTATTTCCGAAGTATTCATTTTTCGGAAGTTTGATCGAAGCCCTACTTCGATGCAATTTTGTTAGCTCGTGGATTCGAAACCTCAGTGCTACCGTATGTTCACAAGATGCTTAAGTGTTTTTAGACGATGCTTTTGTCCAGGTTAACCTTTTAGTAGGTTTTGAGTTTTTGCACAGGCCTTAATTTCTAATTATGAACTTCAGACGTCTCCGAACCATTTTTAGGGTGGCCATAGCCTTTTATTTTTGGGCACCGCCTAAGGGGTTTGGTGTCTCCGGGATTCATTAGCCCGGGTCATCCGAATGTTCTTTGGGTGGTAGCCCCTGAATAAGGGTAGCCTTTGGGATCGATAGTCCTTGAGTAGGGGTAGTCTCTGGGCTCGATAGTCCCCGAGTAGAGGTAGCCCGTGGGCTCTAGGATCCTGAATCGAAGAAGCAAAAAATGCGTATTATCAAGCCAGAACTTTCTTTCATTTCTCAGTGTGTAAAGTACATGATTGAAAGCACATAAAAACTTGTATCATGTCTAGAGTGGACTATGTGAGCAAGATTCATACGACTGTTTGGCTCTTACAATGAATCCTAACCACCAAGCCTTAGCTTCTAGCATACAAAGTGTTTTTTTTCCTTGCTAAAAACCTTAATCTGAGGGTAATGGCCCCCAGTATTCGACGTCGAGCTTGATAGGGCTCGAATATTGTTGACATAAAGTGAACGATCATTGACTCCAGTTTGAAACCGGTCTTCGAATCTAAGTTAGCACGTTTTACTGTTGCCTCATTAAAAACCTTGCGAAAAACCTATTTTGGGACAAAACTGGTTCAAGGGAAAAAGAGTGCAACGCATGCTTTCAGACTTAATAGCCACATCCATCCTTGGTTGTTTACCTGCAAATGTTAGTCTGATTCATATCATGATTAAAGTGTGCGTTCCAGTTGTTCGGTAGTTGCACACCGTTTCGTGCATCGAGTTTGTACGAGCCTTTGTCGGTAATTCTGACTACTCGATATGATCCTTCCCAACTTGGTCCCAGCTTCTCGTTGTTCGGGTTTCGGGTTTGTAATGTTACTTTCCTCAACACCAAGTCCCCGATTTTAAACTGTCAGAGGTTGCCTCTTCGGTTGTAGTATCTTTCTATTTGCTGTTTCTGGGCAACCAACCAGACCAGGGCGGCCTCCCGCCTTTCATCCAATAGTTCCAGGCTCTTGATCATGGCCTCACCGTTTGACTCTTCTATCGCATATTGTAACTTGAGGCTCAGTTCTCCCACTTTGACTTGTATTAAGGCTTCGACCCCATAGACTACCGAAAATGGGGTGGCCTCGGTACTAGACTTCGAGGTCGTACGGTATTCCCACAGGACTTCAGGTAGGATTTTCTTCCATTTTCCTTTAGCATCAGTCAACCTCTTTTTCAGGTTTTGAAGTATGGTATTGTTTGTTAATTCCGCCTGCCAGTTTCTACTAGGGTGATAAGGTGTTGATAGTATCTTTTTGATCTTGTGAACTTCAAAAAATTTACTTACCTTGCTGCCGATAAATTATTTTCCATTATCGCAAACGACCTCTGCCAGTATCCCAAATCGGCATATTATGTGGTCCCAGATGAATTCAATGACTTCCTTCTCTCAAACGTTTTCAAACGCTTGGGCTTCAATCCATTTGAAAAAAAATAATCGGTCATGAATAATATGAATTGAGCCTTATCGGGTGCCCACGGTTGGGGACCGACGATATCCATTCCCCACTTTATAAACGACCATGGGGACAAGACCGAGTGGAGTAGTTCTCCCAGTTGATGGATCATTGGGGCATGTCTCTGGCAGTCATCACATTTTCATACGAAGTCCTTCGCGTCTTTCTCCATTTTGGTCCAGTAATAGCCGGCCATGAGTAATTTTCGGACCAAAGATTCTGCCTCCAAATGGTTCCCACAAGTGCCTTCGTGAACTTCTCTCAAGGCGTATTGTGTAACTTCTGGTCCCAAGCATCTGGCTAGAGGGCTGTCGAACGTTCTCCTGAACAATGTCCCTTCGACCAAGCTAAATCTGGCTGCCTTAGTACGCATGGCTCTCGATTCTTTGGGGTACGAGGGTAATTTTTCAGTCTTCAAGTAGTCTATGTACTTGTTCCTCCAATCCCAAGTTAAACTCGTTGAGTTTACTTCGGCATGGCCTTTTTCTATCGCCGACTTCAATAGCTATACTACTGTTCCCGAACTGAATTCATCGACATCGACCGACGATCCCAAATTAGCCAGAGCATCGGCCTCGCTTTTCTGATCTTGAGGCATGTGCTGCAGGGTTCATTCCCTGAATTGATGCAACATTACCTGTAATTAGTCTAAGTAGGTTACACTCTATATTTTCGTACATAAATTGGGCTGTTTGACACTACTACGATGGTCATTTTGTGTATGAAGATATTAGGGTGTGTTGGGCTGTTTTGTAGTATTTTTTTGTCACGACCCCAAATTTTCTCTGTAGGATGTCGTAATGGCACCTAGTCTCTAAGACTAGGTAAGCCTATCAATACGGAGTAATAATAAATATCTGAAACAAATAAACTACAATTCAAACAATTTTAACTCCCAAAACCCGGTAGAAATAAGTCACAAGCTTCTAATAATTTATCCTCAATGTCTCTATATAACAGAGTCGAAGAAAAACTAAGGAAGCAACATAACAAGCATAGAAGGGGACTCCGGAGTCTGCGGACGCTGGCAGAGGAAGTCTTCGTGCACAGGTAACTCACTGAAGACGGGGCTGATAAAGAGCACCTGGATGTGCACAAAAAGATATGCAGAAGCGTAGTATGAGTACACCACAACGATACCCAATAAGTGCCAAGCCTAACCTCGGTAGAATAGTGACGAGGTCATGTCAGGCCCTACTGAAAAATAATAATAACAAGGTAAAATGTTTAACAATATAACAAAATAAATGACAATGAAGATGAATCAAGTAGCATGTAACTATTTAATTACATAAAATAATGGCAAATAATACCTCGTGGAAACAAACAAAATTTCCTTTCGACTTAAAAAAAATCACAACAAATAATCAAAGGCAACTGCGGCCATAAATCAATATCAACGAGGGCACTCCCGAGGTACCGCCTCGTAGTCCCAAATCATAAATAAATTCACAATATCGCATTTTCTTATTTCACCGCGGGAGCCTTCACAATTTATTTTACAGAAAATATTTTTCCTGAAATAGCATCCCGCGTTTTAGCCATCCTTATCACACCACATGACTTCTAGTAGTTCCCCCTACTAGCCACGCGTATCAAGCCACCCTTATCTCACCGCATGCGTTTCAATACCCAGACCTTATACCACCGCATGCGTATCAATATCATAATATATCACAATTTGCACCTCAAGTGCTCAAATAATTTAACTTGTCAAAAATAATTCAACAACAATATTTTTCACAATAAAGAGCTCACGGCTCATGCCAAAATAAATGATCAATAATAGTTTCCACAATAAAGAGAGCTCACGGCTCATGCCAAAATGAATCATCAATAATAGTTTCCACAATAAAGAGCTCACGGCTCCATCACAATGTGTACAAAATTTTTACAAGAATATTCAGGAATAAATAGTTCAGAAAAATAATATTTCAAAATCTTTAATACGTTGCTTCAATACAATTTTTTTTTAAAAAATATCAAATACTTCCTATTAATAATATTTAATTTAAAAAAAATCAACTTGCAATTAATACACAGAATAAAAGAAACCAAGTTTCAACTAAACATGAAAAATAATTAGCAGGAAAATGTCAAGCAAATTTAAAGTATATAACTCAAATCAATGATGGAGAATATAAAAATATTTAATAATTTAATTAATATGCAACATTAATCTACAGAATTTAAAAACACAATCCTTCACATTTAGCCCGTGTACACACTCGTCACCTTGTGTACACGACATTCATCACATTACAATTAATACCAATTCTAGGGGAAATTTTCCCCACACAAGGTTAGACAAGTCACTTACCTCGACTTGCTCTAGTTTAACCAAGTAGTACGCCTTTTTCTCGATTTTCCGATTCTGGTCATAATTAATTCGATACAGTCAACAAATATTATAAAATCAATTCTATAAGAAAATACTACATTTTTTAATAAAATCCGAAATTAACTCAAAAAATGGCCCGTGGGGCCCCGTCTCGGAATCTGGTGAAAGTTACGAAATATGAACGCCCATTCAACTACGAGTCCAACCATACCATTTTTACTAAAATCCGACATCAACTTGACCTCCAAATCTTAAATTCTTATTTTGAAATCCTTAGGCCCAAATCCTCTAAATGCACCTCAAAAACATGTAATCTATTCGAAATATTCAATGATAATCGAATATAATTGACTAACAATAATCACATGTGACTTACCTCAAGATTTCCCGTGATTTCTCGCTCAAAATTCGCCTCACCCGCTTTTGGAAATGTCAAAAATAACAAAAATCTCGGACTCCTCTATTTTTAACATTCTGTCCAGGAGTCTCGCACTTGCGGAACATGGTCCGCTTCTGTTCAACCGTAGGTGCGACCATGCCTTTCGCTTCTGCGCGTCCTTCGCTTCTGCGGTGGGTTCAATCGCAGAAGCGGCTTCGCTTCTGCGGAGCTCTTTCCGTTTTTGCAGCTCCAACTGGGCAGCCCTTTGTCCACTTCTGCGAGCCACAACTCGCTTGTGCGAGTCCGCACCTGTGGTTAGTCCCTCCGCATATGCGATGACACTAGAAGCTATAAATTTCAGAATTTGCCTAAGTCCAAAAATTGATCTGATTTCGATCCGGATTGCACTCGGGGTACTCGGGACCCCGTCCAAAAATACCAACAAGTTCTAAAACATCATACAAACTTATTCGAAACTTTAAATCACATTAAACAACGCTAAAAACACAATTCACCCTCTGATTCAAACTTAAAGAACTTGAAACTTCCAAATTCGACAGCCGATACCGAAACCAACCAAAACACGTCTGATTGACCCCAAATTTTGCACACAAGTCATATTCAACATTACAGACCTACTCAAATTTCCGGAATCGGAATCCGACCCCGATATAAAAATTTCCACCATCGGTCCAAAACTCCAAAAATTCGACTTTTGCCATTTCAAGCCTAAATAAGCTACGGACTTCCAAATAAAATTCTGATCATGCTCCTAAGTCCAAAATTACTATACAGAGCTGTTGGAATCATCAAAAATCTATTCCGGGGTCGTTTGCACAAAATTCGACATCTGGTCACTATTTGAACTTAAACTTTTAATTTTTCATCAAAATTTCATATCACTATTTGATTCCAGGCATACGCCCAAGTCCCAAATCACAATACGGACCTACCGGAACTGTCAAAATACTGATCCGAGTCCGTTTGCTCAAAATATTGACCAAAGTCAACTCAGTTGAGTTTAAAAGCTCTAATTCACATTGTAATCCATTTTTCACATAAAACTTTTTCGGAAAATTTTACGAACTGCGCACATAAGTCGAGGAATGATAAATAGTACTTTTCGAGGTCTAAAATAAAGAATTAATTATAAAATTTAAAGATAACATTTTGGGTCATCACATTTGTAGTGTATATAAGGTTGGAAAATAATGTATATATATTGATATTGTTGTGTTCTTGTATTGTTGGTGTTATCTTGAATTTGGAGGAAGTAAGGATTATATGGGAGATGCTGCCCATTTTAATACAAACTCAGCTTGTCGTTCGTCGTGTGATAGTTGTACCTTTCTTAACTTAATGATAGTATTATTATCGTTGTTATAGATTAAGGTGCGAAGAGGCGAGTTTAACTTGGTTATTGGAAATATTGTGATAAGGTACGTTAAGGATAAACCTTTCTTTATTTTGGCCTGATCCCATAACTACATGAGTTTGATAACGAGGCATAAAGAGAAGTTCGTATTCCTAAACTTATGTACATTATCCTAGTCTCATAAATTACAGTATTTTCCTTTATCGGGACTTTATATTCAGTTTAAGTATTGTCTTCTTCCAATCAAGAGGCAAGAGGGTGTGTGTATATATATATATATACACACACCCTCTTGCCTCTTGATTGGAAGAAGACAATACTTAAACTGAATATAAAGTCCCGATAAAGGAAAATACTGTAATTTATGAGACTAGGATAATGTACATAAGTTTAGGAATACGAACTTCTCTTTATGCCTCGTTATCAAACTCATGTAGTTATGGGATCAGGCCAAAATAAAGAAAGGTTTATCCTTAACGTACCTTATCACAATATTTCCAATAACCAAGTTAAACTCGCCTCTTCGCACCTTAATCTATAACA
>AWOL01S0009589.1:180471-219154 GCA_000715115.1 Nicotiana otophora | reverse complement strand
TATATATATATATATATATATATATATATATATATATATATATATATATATATATATATATATATATATATATATATTTATATACAGTATTACAGTATTTTCACCACCATCGAGCTATAATCGATGGGCAAGCCCCTATTGGGCAACCTCTAATCAGATGGTGTAACGACCCAGTCGATCGTTTTGAGAATTTGAGCCCCGATCCCCTAATATCTGCCTTTACCATATTTCTTTCTGCTTTCGGGATTGTCGGAGTGTTTGGTTATGGAATTCGGGGAGTTTTGGGACACTTAGTCCCTAGTTGTGAGTTTAAGCCTTAGAGTTTGGACCGTAGTCGGAACTGTGGGAAGACGGATCCGAAATGGAATTCCGTTTGCTCCATTGAGTGATTTTGGGGTTAGGAGCTCGTCCGGAATGTGTTTTGGAGGTCTGTAGTAGATTTAGGCTTAAATTGGCGAAAGTTAGTTTTTCGGTGATTTCGGCCGATAGTGAAAATTTTGATATCGAGCTCGGAATGGAATTCTGAAAGTGGCTGTAGGTTCATAGTGTCATTTGTGACACGTGTGTAAAATTCGAGGTCATTCGGACTAGAATTGATGTGGTTCGGCGTCATTTGTAGAATTTGGAAAATTTTAAATTCTTAGGCTTGAATCCGTGCTTAATTCATGATTTTGGTGTTGTTCGATGTGGTTTGAAGGATCGACTAAGTTCGTATGGTGTTTTAGGATTGGTTGGCATGTTTGGTTGAGGTCCCAGGGGCCTCGGGTGTGTTTCGGATGCTTAACGGGAAGAAATTTGGACTTAGGAAAATCTGGTGCCTTTGCTGGTTCTGGTGTTTCGCACCTACGGAAAATAGACCACAGGTGCGTGAGCCGCACATGCGGAGATGGAAGCGCAGATGCGAGAAGTCGAGAGTTGGTCTGGGGTCGCAGGTGCGAGGAAGTTCTGCATCTGCGATGCCCGCAAATGCGCAAGGCTGTTTGCAACTGCGCAAGTGGTGCAGAAGCGGAAGGTACATCCGCAGGCGTGAGTGAGAAGGTGCGAAGGAAGAGGTGGCAAGTGAGTTGCGCAGATGCGCACATTTTCCGCACAAGCGCACCCGCAGGTGCGAGCCCAGGTTCCGCAAGTGCAGAAATACCTGGGCAGTTATTAAAACTGAAGGCTTCGCGATTTTTATCATTTTTGGCTTTGCAAACTCGGGTTAGGGTGATTCTTTAGAGCATTTTCGAGGCATTTCTTGAGGTAAGTTCCTTGTGCTTATTTTTGGTCAATAATCTTGCCTTGCCATATGTTTTCCCACCTAGTTAATGTGTATTTAATGTGGAAATTGGAAGTTGGAGGCTAGGGATTTGGAAGTTTGAATTGTGGATTGGAGGACCATTTGGTTTCGGATTTTAGTAAATTTGATATGGTTAGACTTGTGAGTGAATGAGCTTTCTAGTTTTGTGAATTTTGTCGGGTTTTGAGACATGGGCCCGGGGGCCGGGTTTGAGCCAATTTCGGGTTTTGGCCTAATTTTGTAGTCTTTCTTGTGGGATTCATTCCATTAGCGCGTATTGATGGTATTGTACTGTTTAGAATAGATTCGGGCCATTTGGAGTCGGATACTCTTGGAAAGAACGTGATATCAAGTTGATTTGAGCGGTTCGAGGCTTACCTAACCTTGTGTTGGGGACTTCCCCCTTAAGATATCTTGATATTATTTGGTGTGTGGGTGCCGTGTACGTGAGGTGACGAGTACGTTCACGGGATATTATTGCAAAAATCCTGTTTAACCTTTTTAAAGCATAAATTGTTTCTCTTATTAAGTCGTACTAAAATGTTTAATTGTGTAGTTTAGACTAGAAAAGCATGTTTACGTGTTTTAACTATTATCTGTGTCCAGTATAAACTGTATAATTCGATGTCATATATGTCATTTCATCTTGCGTTGCATATTTACTTTGGGACTACGGACGTATTCCGGGAGATCCCCTGTACTGCATATTTACTTTGGGACTACGGACGTATTCTGGGAGATCCCGTAGCACTGCGTATTTACTTTGGGACTATGGATGTATTTCGGGAGATCCCCATGTACTGCATATTCATTGGAAACTACGAGACGGTATCCCGAGAGATTTCCCACTGTGTTTACCTTGTTTTGAGCCGATGGTTCCCTTAACTGTTAAATTTTCAAAAATTTCTTTAACTGTGTTACCGTAAATTCTACTTATATCTTTTACTGTTTAATTTATTATATTTACTCCGGTAGGGCCTTGACCTGACCTCGTCACTACTCGACCGAGGTTAGGCTTGTCACTTCCTGGGTACCATCGTGGTGTACTCATGCCCTTCCCTGCACATGTTTTTGTGTGCAGATCCAGGTACGAGCTATCAGTCTTGGGGTTAGTGCATGTTGCTGATTCTAGGAGACTTCAAGGTACTTCTGCTTGCGTCCGCAGATCTTCGGAGTCCCCTTCTACTCCCTCGTCTAGAGACTTTCCTTATTATCTTCAGACTTTTTTATAGAGCTACATAGATTATAGCAGCTTGTGACTTAGTGATATTTCGGGTCTTGGGAAAACTATTTTGTATATGCCGAGTGGTGCTACTCTTGGTTATTTATAATATGATGTTTATCTCTAAAATGTTGTATTTTTTTTTTATATTTTTCGCAATATTAGGCTTACCTAGTCGTAAAGACTAGGTGCTATCACGACCCCTTAGGAGGGATAATTTGGGTCGTGACAAGTTGGTATCAGAGCACTAAGTTCATAGGAGTCGCGAGTCACAAGCCGGTTTATTAGAGTCTCGCGGATCGGTACAGAGACGTTCGTACTTATCTTCGGGAGGCTATGTAACTGTTAAGAACAATCATATTTCTTGATTTCCTTGTCGTGCGAGTTATTGACACCAGAAATTCTAAGATTCTATTATATTCTTTCTCACAGATGGCGAGGACCCGTACTGGGAGGACCGACGATCAGGCACCCGAGCTCCCTGCCAGAGCCGCCGGAAGCCGGGGTTGGGGTAGAGGACGACCACGCGGTGCAGCCCAAGCACTTGCGAGAGCTGTGTTAGAAGAGCCCCCAGCAGCTCCACCTAGAGGGCCAGCACCGGAGATTCCTATTACTACTCCATCCCTCCAGGAGACTTTAGCTCAGTTCTTGAGCATGTTTAACACTCTGGCTCAGGCTGGACTATTTTCGATAGCTCCCGCTACATCTCAGGCCGGGGGAGGGCACAGACTCCCGCAACCCGCACTCCTGAGTAGAGGGTCCAGGTTGATCAGACCCCAGAGTATATTCCTATGCCCCCAGTGGTTCCGGTTCAGCATGAGATCAGGGTAGTTGTTTCTGAGGCAGAGCAGATCAGACTTGAAAGGTACAAGAAGTACCACCCACCTACTTTCAGCGGACTAGCTTCAGATGATGCTCTGGGTTTTCTTGAGGAGTGTTATCATATTCTCCGCAGTATGGGCATTGTGGAGACCAGTGGGGTTTCTTTCACTGCTTTCCAGCTGAGGGGAGCAGCATATTAGTGGCGGCATGCCTATGAGCTGAGTAGTCCGGACGAAGCAGCCTCACTCACTTGGACTCATTTTTCAGAGATGTTCTTACGTGAGTATGTTCCTCAGAGCCTCAGGGATGCTTGGCGCGCAGAGTTTGAGCAGTTGCGTCAGGGTGCTATGACTGTGTCGGAGTATGCAATCCATTTCAGTGAGTTAGCTCGCCATGCGCCGGCTCTGGTTTCAACAGTCAGAGAGAGGGTTCGTCGCTTCATTGAGGGACTCCACCCTAGTATTCAGACTAGTATGGCCAGGGAGTTGGAGATGGACATCACTTATCAGCAGGCAGTGAGCATTGTCAGAAGGATGGAGGGCATGTTTGCCCGGGACAGAGAGGAGAGAGAGGCCAAGAGGTGTCGAGAGACTGGTCATTATTCAAGAGCTCGTGCACCAGCAACACGCTATGGTAGGGGTTTTGTGAGTCTTCCTGTTCATTCAAATATTCCAGCAGCCAGCGGTGTTCCAGCTCCTCCTAGACCTCAGGAGCCCTATTATGCACCGCCAGTATCCAGTATGCCTCCTACTCGAGGTGCTATTACCGGCCAGTCCAGCAGGCTAGGTCCGAGTCAGTTTCAGCCGTCGCATCCTTCAAGAGGTTGTTTTGAGTGTGGTGACACTCGTCACCTGGTTAGTTATTTCCCCAGAGCTAAGAGGGGTGCACCTCCACAAACTTATCAGCCTCCACGTGCTCCATCGGGTCCTCCGGCCATTCTTTCAGCACCAGCTGCTACCCCACCTCCTCAGCCAGCTCAAGGTGGAGGTCACCCTAGAAGGGGAGGCTAGGCCAGGTACTATGCCCTTCCAACCCGTTCAGAGGCGGTTGCTTCAGATTCAGTCATCACATGTATTGTCCATGTTTGTCATAGGGATGCATCAGTATTATTTGACCTAGACTCGACGTATTCATATGTGTCTTCTTATTTTGCTCCACATTTGGGGATATCTCGGGATTCTTTGAGTTCCCCTGTTTATGTATCTACTCCTGTAGTAGATTCTCTCATTGTGGACTGTGTATATCGGTCGTGTTTGATTGCTATTAGTGGTTTTGAGACCAGAGCCGATTTGTTATTACTCAGTATGGTAGATTTTGATGTTATCTTGGGCATGGACTGGTTGTCGCCTCATTATGCTATTCTTGATTGTCACACTAAGACTGTGATGCTGGCTATGCTAGGTTTGCCGAGATTAGAGTGGAGAGGTACCTTAGAGTATACTCCCGCAAGTTCATTTCATTTCTTAAGGCTCAGCGAATGGTTGAGAACGGGTGTGATGCGTATTTGGCCTATGTGAGAGACGTTAGTATTGATACCCCTACAGTCGAGTCGGTTCCAGTAGTGAGGGACTTCCCAGATGTGTTTCCAGTTGATCTTCTGGGCATGCCGCCCGATAAAGATATTGATTTTGGCATTGATTTGTTGCCGGGCACTCAGCCCATCTCTATTCCTCCATACCATATGGCTCCTCCTAAGTTGAAGGAGTTGAAGGAGCATTTGCAAGAGTTGCTTGATAAGGGTTTCATCAGGCCCAGTGTATCACCTTGGGGTGCTCCGGTCTTGTTTATGAAGAAGAAGGATGGTTTTATGTGTATGTGTATTGATTATCGGCAGTTGAACAAGGTTACAGTGAAGAACAAGTATCCTTTGCCTCGCATTGATGATTTATTTGATCAGTTACAGGGTGCTAGGGTGTTTTCCAAATTTACTTGCGTTCTGGCTATCTTCAATTGAAGATTCGGGAGCCGGATATCCCGAAAACTACTTTCTGGACCAGATATGGTCACTATGAGTTTCTTGTCATGCCATTTGGGCTAACCAATGCCCCAGCAGCCTTTATGCATCTGATGCACAGTGTGTTCCGACCTTATCTTGATTCCTTTATCATCGTGTTTATTGATGACATCCTGGTATATTGCCGGTCTCGGGAAGATCATAAGCAGCACCTGAGGACCGTGCTTCAGACTTTGAGGGAGAGGAAATTGTATGCAAAATTTTCTAAGTGTGAATTCTGGCTTGATTCAGTGGCATTCTTGGGCCACATAGTGTCTTGTGATGGGATCAAGGTAGATCCAAAGAAGGTGGAGGCAGTGCAGAGTTAGCCCAGACCGTCATCAGCTACGGAGATCCGCAACTTCCTTGATTTGGCGGGGTATTACCATCGCTTTGTGGGGGGATTTTCATCCATTGCAGCATCTATGACAAGGCTGACCCAGAAGGGTGCTCCATTCAGGTGGACCGAGGAATGTGAGGAGAGCTTTCAGAAGCTTAAGACAGCTTTGACTACAGCCCCAGTATTAGTATTGCCTACAGGTTCGGGGTCCTACACTGTCTATTGTGATGCCTCGAGGATTGGCCTTGGAGCGGTATTGATACAGGACGGTAGGGTGATTGCCTACGCGTCTAGGTAGTTGAAGGTGCATGAGAAGAATTATCCGGTTCATGATCTCGAGTTAGTAGCTATTGTTCACGCCCTAAAGATCTGGCGTCATTATTTATTCGGTGTTCCTTGTGAGATTTACATTGATCACCGGAGTTGGCAGTACTTGTCCATGCAGAAGGACATTAATTTGCGTCAGCGGAGGTGGTTGGAGCTACTTAGAGACTATGATATCACTATATTATACCACCCGGGGAAGGCCAATGTAGTGGCCGACGCCTTGAGTCGCCGGGCAGAGAGTTTGGAGAGCTTGGCATAGCTTCCGGGAGCTGAGAGTCCCTTAGCCTTGGATGTTCAGGCCTTAGCCAGTCAATTCGTGAGATTGGATATTTCAGAGCCTAGCCGGGTGTTAGCTTGTGTAGTTGCTCAGTCTTCTCTTAATGACCGTATCAGGGAGCGCCAGTATGATGATCCTCATCTTCTAGTTCTTCAAGACAGGGTTCGGCGAGGTGATGCCAGAGATGTGACTATTGGTGATAACGGTGTGATGAGGATGCAGGGCCGAATCTGCGTGCCCAATGTAGATGGGCTTCGGGAGTTGATTCTCGAGGAGGCCCACAGCTCGCGGTACTCCATTCATCCAGGTGCCGCGAAGATGTATCAGGATTTGAGACAGCACTACTGGTGGAGGAGGATGAAGAAGGATCTAGTTGAATTTGTGGCCAAGTGACTCAACTGTCAGCAGGTCAAATATGAGCACTAGAGGCCGGGTGGATTACTTCAGAGGTTAGAGATCCCAGAGTGGAAGTGGGAGCGGATCACCATGGACTTTATGGTTGGACTTCCTCGGACTTTGAGAAAATTCAATGCTATTTGGGTGATCATGGACTGGTTGACCAAGTCAGCCCATTTCATTCCAGTGTTGACTTCATACTCTTCAGAGAGATTGGCTGAGATTTATATCAGAGAGATTATCCGCCTTCATGGTATTCCAGTATCCATCATTTCAGACAGAGGTACATAGTTCACATCCCGGTTTTAGAGAGCCATATAGCAGGAGTTGGGTACTAGGGTAGAGCTGAGCACAACCTTTCACCCTCAGACGGACGGGCAGTCCGAGCGCACGATTCAGATTCTTGAGGATATACTCCGTGCTTGTGTGATGGAGTTCGGAGGGTCATGGGACCAATATTTGCCACTTGCAGAGTTCTCTTACAACATCAGTTATCAATCCAGCATTCAAATGGCACCGTATGAGGCTTTGTACGATAGGCGGTGCCGGTCCCCTGTGGGATGGTTTGAGCCAGGCGAGGCCCAATTGTTGGGTACAGATTTGGTCCAGGATGCCATGGATAAGGTGAAGGTGATTCAGGAGAGACTACACACAGCCCAGTCCAGGAAGAAGAATTATGCAGACCGTAAGGTTTGTGATTTGGCATTTATGGTGGGTGAGCGGGTCTTGCTTCGGGTATCGCCTATGAAAGGGTGTCATGAGGTTCGGGAAGAAGGGCAAGCTGAGCCCGAGGTTCATTGGTCCTTTGAGATATTGCGGCGAGTTGGGGAGGTTGCTTATGAGCTTGCATTGCCTCCCAACCTAGCAGGAGTTCACCCGGCATTCCACGTGTCTATGCTCCAAAAGTATCACGGTGATCCGACTCATGTATTGGATTTTAGCTCAATCCAGTTGGACAAATATCTATCTTATGTGGAGGAGACAATAGCCATTTTGGACAGGCAGGTCAGAAAGCTCAAGTCAAAGAATATTGCTTCAGTAAAGGTCCAGTGGAGGGGTCAGTCGGTCAAGAAGGCAACTTGGGAGATCGAGCAGGATATGCGCAGCCAGTACCCTCATCTTTTCATAGTTTCAGGTATGTCTTTATACTCGTTCGAGGACGAACGATTGTTTTAAGAGGGGGAGGATGTAACGACCGGCCGGTCATTTTGAGAATTTGAGCCCCGATCCCCTAATATCTGTATTCCCCATATTTGTTTCTGCTTTTGGGATTGCCGGAGTGTTTGGTTATGAAATTCGGGGAGTTTTGGGACACTTAGTCCCTAGTTGTGTGTTTAAGTCTTAGAGTTTGGACCTTAGTCGGAACTGTATGAAGACGGATCTGGAATGGAATTTCGTTAGCTCTGTTGAGTGATTTTGGGGTTAGGAGCGCGTCCGGAATGTGTTTTGGAGGTCTGTAGTAGATTTAGGTTTAAATTGGCGAAAGTTAGTTTTCCAGCGATTTAGGCCAATAGTGAAAATTTTGATATCAAGCTCGGAATGGAATTCTGAAAGTGGTTGTAGGTACATAGTGTCATTTGTGACATGTGTCTAAATTTTGAGGTCATTCGGACTAGAATTGATGTGGTTCGACGTTGTTTGCAGAATTTGGAAAATTTTAAATTCTTAGGCTTGAATCCGTGCTTAATTCATGATTTTTGTGTTTTTCGATGTGGTTTGAAGGATCGACTAAGTTCGTATGGTATTTTAGGATTGGTTGGCATGTTTGGTGAGGTCCCGGGGGCCTCGGGTGTGTTTCGTATGCTTAACGGGAAGAAATTTGGACTTAGGAAAATCTGGTGCCTTTACTGGTTCTGGTGTTTCGCACCTACGTAAAATAGACCGCAGGTGCGCGAGCCGCACATGCGGAGATGGAACCGCAGATGCGAGAAGTCGAGAGTTGGTCTGGGGTCGAAGGTGCGAGGAAGTTCCGCATCTGCGATGCCCGCAAATGCGTAAGGCTGTTCGCAAATGCGCAAGTTGCACAGAAGCGGAAGGGACGTCCGCAGGTGCGAGTGCGCAGGTGCGAAGGCAGAGGGGGCAAGTGAGTTGCGCAGATGCGCACGTTTTTCGCACAAGCGCACCCGCAGGTGCGAGCCCAGGTTCCGCAGGTGCAGAAATACTTGGGCAGTGATTAAAATCGAAGGCTTCGCGATTTTTATCATTTTTGTCTTTACAAACTCGGGTTAGGGCAATTTTTGAGAGCATTTTTGAGGCATTTCTTGAGGTAAGTTCCTTGTGCTTATTTTTGGTCAATAATATTGCCTTGCCATGTGTTTTTCCACCTAGTTAATATGTATTTAAGGTGGAAATTGGAAGTTGGAGGCTAGGGATTTGGAAGTTTGAATTGTGGATTGGAGGACCATTTGGTGTCGGATTTTTATAAATTTGATATGGTTAGACTCGTGAGTGAATGAGCTTTCTAGTTTCGTGAATTTTGTCGGGTTTCGAGACATGGGCCCAGGGGCCGGGTTTGAGCCAATTTCAGGTTTTAGCCTAATTGTATAGTTTTTCTTGTGGGATTCATTCCATTAGCACGTATTGATGGTATTGTATTGATTTGAATAGATTCGGTCCATTTGGAATCGGATACACGTGGCAATAACGTGATATCAAGTTGATTTGAGCGGTTTGAGATAAGTGGCTTGCCTAACCTTGTGTTGGGGACTTCCCCCTTAGGATATCTTGATATNTATTATTTGGTGTGTGGGCGCCGTGTACGTGAGGTGACGAGTACGTACACGGGCTATTATTGCAAAAATCCTGTTTAACCTTTTTAAATCATAAATTGTTTCTCTTATTAAGTCGTACTAATATGTCAATTGTGTAGTTTAGACTAGAAAAGCATGTTTACGTGTTTTAACTGCCTAATTGACATTCTGTGCGTCATATTTAGCTAAGTCCTCATTTGCCTTATCTGTGTCCAGTATAAACTGTATAACTCGATGTCATATCTGTCATTTCATCTTGCGTTGCATATTTACTTTGGGACTACAGACGTATTCCGGGAGATCCCTCTATACTGCATATTTACTTTGGGACTGCGGACGTATTCCGGGAGATCCCCCTGTACTGCATATTTACTTTGGGACTACAGATGTATTCCGGGAGATCCCCCAGCACTGCATATTTACTTTGGGACTACAGACGTATACGGGAGATCCCCCTGTACTGCATATTCACGTGAAACTACGGGACAGTATTCCGAGAGATTTCCCACTGTGTTTACATTGTTTTGAGCCGAGGGCTCCCTTCACTGTTAAATTTTTGAAACTTTCTTTAACTGTGTTACCGTAAATTCTAGTTATATCTTTTATTGTTTAATTTATTATATTTACTCCGGTAGGGCCTTGACCTGACCTCGTCACTACTCGATCGAGGTTAGGCTTGGCACTTACTGGGTACCATTGTAGTGTACTCATGCCCTTCCCTGCACATGTTTTCGTGTGCAGATCCAGGTACGAGCTATCAACCTTGGGGTTAGTGTGTGTTGCTGATTCTAGGTGACTTCAAGGTACTTCTGCTTGTGTCCGCAGAACTTCGGAGTCCCCTTCTACTCCCTCGTCTAGACACTTTCCTTATTATCTTTAGACTTTTGTATAGAGCTACATAGATTATAGCAGCTTGTGACTTAGTGATATTCCGGGTCTTGGGAAAACTATTTTGTATATGTCGAGTGGTGCTACTCTTGGCTATTTATAATATGCTGTTTATCTCTAAAATATTGTGTTTTCTTTATATTGTTCGCAATATTAGGCTTACCTAGTCGTAAAGACTAGGTGCTATCACGTCCCCTTACGGAGGGATAATTTGGGTCGTGGCAGATGATAAGTTATATACCGAGCCTACTGTGGCCGAGCGCCTATGGGCGAGCCCAGAATGGCTGAGATACCTAGCCTAGTATGGTCGAGCGCCTATGAGCAAGCCTACTATGGTTGAGCAGTTACACGTAGCAAGCCTTATAGGACCGGACATTTATTTTACTTACTATATTGAGAGAGTTGAGTCAGTCTCAGCAGGTAAGTATATCTCCAGATCATCTTTGAATCCCAATTACTTTCAGTTATTATATTATCATTTCAGTTTCATCTTTAAGTTATTTTATTTTCTTACATACTCGGTACATTATTTTGTACTGACGTCCCTTTCTTGGGGACGCTGCATTTCATGCGTGCAGGTTCAGATAGACAGACGGGTAGACCTCCTCAGTAGGTGTTGCCCGATTTCAGCTTGATCGGTAAGCTCCACGTCCTTTGGAGTTGCCGGATCTAGGGTTTTGTGTACATATTGTGTATATATGTATTTATATTATGGGTAGGTCGGGGCCCTGTTCCGATCATAGTACATCCATCAGTAGAGGCTTGTAGACATATCTTATCAGTTAGTGCAACATGTTGGGCTTGTAAGCTTTGTATGTATATTTTGTTGGTTTGTCAGTTTTAGTAGTTATGACGGCCTTGTCGGCCCAACTTTATATTGATGTTTAGTCAATTCTAGTTTTCATTCTGTTTTATATTTTGCTTCGCAAATTGTCTTACAATGTGGCCCCATGGACAAAGTATGACATTATATGTTCAGAGTCCCTCAGTCGCAAGTTGGCACACTATGTTAAGTGAGGCACCGGGTGCCGGTCTCGCCCCTAGGTTCGGGGCGTGACAAAGTAACTTCGCATCCATTCCTCTTTCACTTTGAACGTCCCATTGACTTGATTTACCAGGATGAGGGAGTCGCATTTAGCTTCGATCACCTTGGCCCCAAGGCTTTTAGCAAATTCGAGACCTACAATCATGGTCTCATACTCGGCCTCATTGTTAGTCAATTTCACAGTTCTAACAGACTGACTAACTACATTCCCCGTAGGTGGTTTTAACATGATGCCGAGCTCGGACCCTTTTGTCACTCCCCAAAACCGAGGAGTGCGACCGACGCTCAACCGAGTGTACCCGACCGAGCAAGCCTGTTAGATTTCATTCTACCCAAACTCATCCACGAATGGAGATAATACATAATTTCATTAATTAGACAAAATGGTGTTCATGTCTACAATACCAAATCATTTCCAATAGCTTCATCATTTTTAATGTCTCGAATGGACAAGTAATACAACTACAACATAACATATTTTGTCTCTCCCAGCACCAATACACAACCCACACTATGTCTACGGAGCCTCTATGGATAAATAAAAGTACACTAATAATGTCGGCAACAAGGCCCCGACTATACCTCAAACGGAATACATAAGGTACAAAAGATACATGACCCCGAAATGAAGTGGGGCTCACCAAGTCAGCTGGGAAGAAGGTGCACTGCTATCACTGATCAATGTCTCCTGCTGTGGAACCACCTGCATCCATTGAAAGATGCAGCGCCCCCGTCAAAAGGGACATTAGTACTGTCGAATAGAACTAGTATGTATAACTAAACACCCTCTCAATAGAATGACCAATAATACAACAAGATTATCATGATATCAAAGGAAGCTTAATCAACATCAAACCTTAATTTAGGATCAAGACACTGTTCAAATAGATTTCCATATCTCACATTGGGAGATTTTTAATATCGATATACCATTGTCCACAATACCATTATTCACAATAGTATTATTCACAATACCATTATTTACAAAACCAGTACCCCCGTACTCTTAGCACGGAGTCCGATCACAACCCGATCGGCTAGGCTATCTCATTAGAGACATCAACCATAATTTCTCTCAATATCAATACCACCGTCTTTAACACGGAGTCCGATCATGACCCGATCGTCTAGGCCATCTGATTTGAAGACATCAACCAAAATCTCAATTTCAATTACAATTTCCAGAACAATCACCACCATGTGTGCGGCATGGTGTCCGATCACGACCCGATCGGCTAGGCTATATTATTCGAGACATCAACCCTTTTATATCAATCAATCTTATCCTAATTAAGAGGAATAATTTTATCACATCAATCTCATCCCAAATGAGGGGAATAATGCACAAAAATAATACAGGTACAAATGTATTTACCTCATCATCTTCTACATTGTATAAATCTCCACTAGTATTTTCAACCAATAATAACAATAATATTTCCTTGGCTCTTTTGGCCATTCACAAGATTCTTTATTCAAGGCACGATGGCCATATTTGTTATTCCACACTTTATTTCTTCTCTTTCATGTATCATCATCATAAATATCAACATACATATAATATTCAGGAAATCACAGATTTAAGGTCGTTTGAAATGACCAATTTAAGCACTATAGATTTCTTTCCGAGAAGTAGAGTAAAACGATTGGCAATTGATGCGCAAGTTTAAATCATCAGCAAATAACACACCATTTATTCTTGACACATTTTCCCCCACAAGGGGTAACACACAATTTCCATTCACGAATATGTAAGAATGCAAAACACATTGGGAATACTCACAAAGCATAGTATTTGTTAAAACAGCCACTTTTTAGGCAATTCTATTTTTGAAGTCATTTTAAAACATTTGAGCCGAGACTCATTTCATAACTTTTTTCACATCATTTCATTTCATTGGCACTAATGGCTATAATTATAAGATCATTCTTGGCACGTTGGCCATATTCAGTATTTCATGCTCACCTTATCAATTTCAAATATCATTATCATCATCAACAACAAGACTCATTTCATAACCCTTTTCACATCATTTTATTTTATTGGCACTAATGGCCATAATTATAAGATCATTCTTGGCACGTTGGCCATATTCAGTGTTTCATGCTCACCTTATCTATTTCAAATATCATTATCATCATCAACAACAAGACTCATTTCATAACCTTTTTCACATCATTTCATTTTATTGGCACTAATGGCCATAATTATAAGATCATTCTTGAACAATCCATAACTCCAAACATCACATACATGACCATCCATCCACACCCAACCAACACTATTCCATCAATTAGTCACCTTTCAATCTCTATAATGAATATGTATTTAAATTGGGAACTTATGGCTTCCAATCACCATACCATAAGTTTCAATACTTAATTCATACTCATATTCCCATNCAATCACCATACCATAAGTTCCAATACTTAATTCATACTCATATTCCCATAATATATCCATACATGTAAGTCTAAGGGTGTAGGATTACCTTTTGGAAGAAATCTTGCAAAACCCTCCTTTGAGTTCTTGAAGAACTTTGTTGAAGATCTATGTATTTTATGGAGGATTGAGTTAGTTTTAGGGTGGAATTGATGGAATGAAACATAAAATTAGTAGGGATTACTCACCTTGAAGATGAGGGGAGTTGGAGGTCTTGAGAGAGTGGAGGAAAACCCCAAAGTTCGGTCAAGAAAAATGGGATAAAATGAACCCCGAATGAGTATATAGTATTTCGGGCGTCACAGGCAGCGTGGGGCGCTACCTGTGGCCCAATTTCCAGAACCTCAAAAATCCCAGCACCAGGGCTAGCGCCCCACGCTACCCTGGGCGCTGGCGATGGGAAATCGTTTCTATTTCGCCCGAAAATAGGCATAACTCTCTCATACGATGTACGAATTCGATGATTCTTTTTGCTACGGCTCCGTAATTTCAATACGGATATAATGCTTCAATAAAAACTGAATTTGGAGCTTGTTTGATAAATTTGATACCACATATATGCAAAGTAACGTCATCGTTGAAACACTTTTGATGTCAAAATAATGCGGTTCCACCCCATAGGTCTCCTTTGATACTCGAATATGTTATTCCCGAATACCGTTGTCTCACTTTAAAATATTAAATCATTAGAAAATTTTAACGGGGCCTTACATTTNAATTTTAACGGAGCCGTACATTCTCCCCCGCTTAAGATCATCTGTCATCGAATGAGGAGTAGTGTCCGTCCCAAACACTTAACATAATTTATCTGTTTTCTCACATACCTCAAGTCCCCAACTTGACTAACTCTCAAATTGTTTTTCAGAAATTTCGGTAGAGTCTCCCCTATATTTGGGGCTAACCACCTGCTAGAGTAACACCAAAACCACCCTAACATCACTTCCATAACTCGACAAAGCATAGCAATATATATCAACAACATTAATCTCAATATTACATACATCATACTCTTAGTTTGGCCTATTTCCTTCAAGATTTCATAAGGCCTAATGTGACTATATATACTTTACCTTCCTTAACAATTCACCCAATATATTCATAGAGAAAATCTTTAGAATAGCCCGTTCACTTTCTTCAACTCTAAATCCCTACGCCAAACACCCAAACTAAACCTTTGGAGACCTCCAATAATCACTCTAAGATGTGCTAGATTGAATATGACCATAAAACTTCATATTCATTATATTTGATCACTGGATGATGATGCTTCTTTGACATGTTTGAGCCTTCAACCCCCACTGGTTTCTATAATTATGAACATTGAGGTTCAAGATTGGCTAAAATAATTCAAAATCCATCAAGGTACTAAGCACAGCATTTCAGGAGGTTATATCCTAAGAAACATGAAAATTACTACTAATAGTGCTAACATTGTTAATCATTGTGATGACATCATTGATTCAACACATGAGGCATAGAGTTGCCTAGAGGCATAAATGATCATCTTGCCATATTTCATCATTAGTGGAACATCTATATCAGATTTCTCTTTCATATGACCTTATAGGAATTGAGTTCTACAAAATATTCCCTGATACAGTTACAATCTTATTAGTACTTGCAACTTGTTTTCCCAAATTCTCAACAAAAGACATTACTAGGTCAGTTTTCTTATGGGACCATCTGTTTCAAATGAATAACATCTACTAGCTTACGCGCATACCCTGATAACATCAACCTGCATAGCATTGCCTCAATATGTGAAGTAACATCGTTCTCATACCTTTCTTAGCCACCCTCGTTTCTCCTTATAAGTCTTATACGATTTTAATAAACCACTCTACTTCCCTCGTGAACATTCTCACGATCCCTTTTTACTGCTAAATACTTCCCAAAACACATATCAACACCCTTTATATATATATATATATATATTTACTTCAACAAAATCATTGTCCCGAACATGGCCTTTTTTTAAAACTTGAGATCCTCCTAAATTCTTCAACTACGCCTTCTTGTCATCCTTATAAGTGTAGGACTTAGTCCACCTGATTCCATTCTCGATAAGTAACTCCCCTTATTCCCAGTATTGTAGTCACCAATAGTGTTTCCTAGTATTGCATCGTAAGAGCTATCATGTTAAACATGTTTGGTTCGTAACAAGTGTTCATCCTCTCTTAATCTGTTCGAACATTTTCCCTTTAACCTAGACAATATGTTGGTACTATATTTCCTTTGTGACTAGAGCATTCACTCCCATCCCATTTTGCCCTTAATTCATAGTTTACAACCTTATTGTGCCACACACATGTTTGCCTCCCATGAATTCGTAGTATCATTGTGCCTGGTTTGTTGAGTTTATCACACTACCACTTCATCACAAGTTGTCTCACTTTCTAATGTAATATGTAGACATGAACTCCCTCTATATCTTTTAGTTGATATTCAGTGTTACTCAAGTTGATTGCATTACAGTTGATCATGTATATCTTCTATTAACACTTGTGCTCTAGGCGAGTCCATCATTCTGATACGAACTATTTTGCGATAACCATCTTGTTCATTCTTTTCCAATTCTTCTCGCCTCATTCTTCCTAGTTAGTGAATAACCATGCGTTCTTCTATATATTACGTGGTCTTTTCCCTTAGTTAGGAATTCATCATGCTCGCCTCTCGACACTTGTTGGGATATCCGTGGGAAAGTGTGTTCATTCGTGTATCACTTAACACTTCCTTTCTTGTAAGATTCGTAAGAGACTCTCCATCAAGTCCCGATGCACTCTTGGGTTATTATAACATCACATTTATCTCTCCCACTCGTTCTGTCATTCTTAAAGACTTGGAATTGTTTTAGCTAAATCACAAATCCGTGATTAACTCATTCTAAGAACTCGCAAGCCTTTCACATTTGATCTGTAGTTCTTCCTTGGGATTGTCACTGACTTTCTAAAAAGTATAAAAGCCTTTTTGCAAACCTTACTCTTAGTTTCTAGTATTTTTGACCATGTCATGTCTATTGTCACGTACGAAGAATTTACATTTCTTAACCTCCCACATTATTTTCGTACTAGTGGTTTATCATTTGCATACCCTCCCGGAGAATCACGTTACCCCTTACCGCTTTTCTATACTACACATGTCTTCAACAAAATATCCAAACATCATAACTACATGGTCTTACTCTTGTTTCATTGTATTTAAGTGGCCTCTCTATGGCCTTTCCTCCCCCACTTGGGGTGAATGATTCATCTTTTGACACAAGTCTTGAATTTAGCAATTTGAGGGACACATGTTTCACATATATAGTCCTCTTGTATATGATTGACTATTAGGGATATTTAAGTCCCCATGGTATTAACCTAATAAGTTCTCTACTCTTATTCAGCCACATAGGCTTGGGATCCAAATCCCTCATGTCAATATCCTTTTTGGAGTGTAACACCACTTTACACATTCTTGGGATTTTTATTACATTCATAGTGCTAGGGTCTTCTCATTGTGGGTTCACTTAACTCTCATTTCATAAATTCTTGTCTCTCGTGAGAGACCTACACATTTATCATTAATCTCCAGGCCATGCCTTTCATATATCACGTGCCTATGTAACAAATTTACATCTTTGAATCATACAAACGGTTCCCACACTATCCACATGTGCTAGTTAAGCTTAGGTCTCATTTATCAGGTCAACGCCTCTTTGGAGGTGGGTAATCCCTTCTCATATATAGTATGCTCATGGTACTATATACTTGTCTCATATGGTCATACTATTCATTTAACATGATACATGTGCCATCTATTTAATATTCAGGCCTTTACCCATTCGTCATGTCGCATGACAACATTACTTGGAATAAACCAAAAGAGCATTTAAACTTACCTTGAACCAAAACGCACAAGTCGGAGGAAGAACAGTTTCACAACCAGTTTTATCGCACGATTCAGAATATCAAAGAAGGGTATTATTCCTACATGCCCATGTAGTATCCGAATTATAGATGTGGTCGACAACACACCGATAATAAGGACTCTACTAGACACGGCTCCGAGACATCCTAGGACACTTTAAAGTCTTAGGCTCTGATACCAAGTTTGTCACGCCCCAAAATCGAGGAGCGCGACCGGCGCTCAACCGAGTGTACCCGACCGAGCAAGCCTGTTAGATTTCAATCTACCCAAACTCATCCACGAATGGAGATAATACATAATTTCATTAATTAGACAAAATGGTGTTCATGTCTACAATACCAATTCATTTCCAATAGCTTCATCATTTTTAATGTCTCGAATGGACAAGTAATACAACTACAACATAACATATTTTGTCTCTCCCAGCACCAATACACAACCCACACTATGTCTACGGAGCCTCTATGGATAAAGACGAGTACACTGATAATGCCGGCAACAAGGACCCGACTATACCTCAAACGGAATACATAAGGTACAAAATATACATGACCCCGAAATGAAGTGGGGCTCACCAAGTCAGCTGGGAAGAAGGTGCACTGCTATCACTGATCAATGTCTCCTGCTGTGGAACCACCTGCATCCATTGAAAGATGCAGCGCCCCCAGCAAAAGGGACGTTAGTACTGTCGAATAGCACTAGTATGTATAACTAAACACCCTCTCAATAGAATGACAAATAATATAACAAGATTATCATGATATCAAAGGAAGCTTTAATCAACATCAAACCTTAATTTAGGATCAAGACACTGTTCAAATAGATTTCCATATCTCATATTGGGAGATTTTTAATATCGATATACCATTATTCACAATAGCATTATTCACAATACAATTATTCACAAAATCAGTACCCCCGTACTCTTAGCACGGAGTCCGATCACAACCCGATCGGCTAGGCTATCTCATTAGAGACATCAACCATAATTTCTCTCAATATCAATACCACCGTCTGTAACACGGAGTCCGATCACGACCCAATCGGCTAGGCCATCTTATTTGAAGACTTCAAAAAAAATCTCAATTTCAATTATAATTTCCAGCACAATCACCACCATGTGTGCGGCATGGTGTCCGATCACGACCCGATCGGCTAGGCTATCTTATTCTAGACATCAACCCTTTTATATCAATCAATCTTATCCCAATTAAGAGGAATAATTTTATCACTTCAATCTCATCACAAATGAGGGGAATAATTCACAAAAATAACACAGGTACAAATGTATTTACCTTATCATCTTCCACATTGTATAAATCTCCACTAGTATTTTCAACCAATAATAACAATAATATTTTCTTGGCTCTTTTGGCCATTCACAAGATTCTTTATTCAAGGCACGGTGGCCATATTTGTTATTCCATACTTTATTTCTTCTCTTTCATGTATCGTCATCATAAATATCAACATACATATAATATTTCGGAAATCACAGCTTTAAGGTCATTTGAAATGACCAATTTAAGCACTATAGATTTCTTTCCGAGAAGTGGAGTAAAACGATTGGCAATTGATGCGCAAGTTTAAATCATCAGCAAATAACACACCATTTATTCTTGACACATTTCCCCCCACAAGGGGCAATACACAATTTTCACTCACGAATATGTAAGAATGCAAAACACATTGGAAATACTCACAAAGCATAGTATTTGTTAAAACAGCCACTTATGGCATGACTTGAGTACGGAAGCTTTTAGGAAATTCTACTTTTGAAGTCATTTTAAAACATTTGAGTCGAGACTCATTTCATAACCTTTTTCACATCATTTCATTTCATTGGCACTAATGGCCATAATTATAAGATCATTCCTGGCACATTGGCCATATTCAGTGTTTCATGCTCACCTTATCAATTTCAAATATCATTATCATCATCAACAACAAGACTCATTTCATAACCTTTTTCACATCATTTCATTTTATTGGCACTAATGGCCATAATTATAAGATCATTCTTGGCACGTTGGCCATATTCAGTGTTTCATGCTCATCTTATCAATTTCAAATATCATTATCATCATCAACAACAGGACTCATTTCATAACCTTTTTCACATCATTTCATTTCATTTGCACTATGGCCATAATTATAAAATCATTCTTGAACAATCCATAACTCCAAACATCATATACATGACCATCCATCCACACCTAACTAACAAAATTCCATCAATTAATTACCTTTCAATCTCTACAATAGATATGTATTTAAATTGGGAACTTATGCCTTCCAATCACCATACCATAAGTTTCAATACTTAATTCATATTCATATTCCCATAATATATCCATACATGTAAGTCTAAGGGTGTAGGATTACTTTTTGGAAGAAATCTTGCAAAACCCTTCTTTGAGTTCTTGAAGAACTTTCTTGAAGATCTATGTATTTTATGGAGGATTGAGTTAGTTTTAGGGTGGAATTGAGGGAATGAAACATAAAATTAGTAGAGATTACTCACCTTGAAGATGGGGGGAGTTGGAGGTCTTGAGAGAGTGGAGGAAAACCCCAAAGTTCGGTCAAGACAAATGGGATAAAATGAACCCCGAATGAGTATATAGTGTTTCGGGCGTCACAGGCAGCGTGGGGCGCTACCTGTGGCCCAATTTCCAGAACCTCAAAAATCCCAGCGCTAGGGCTAGCGCCCCACGCTACCCTGGGCGCTGGCGATGGGAAATCGTTTCTATTTCGCCCGAAAATGGGCATAACTCTCTCATACGATGTCCGAATTTGATGATTCTTTTTGCTACGGCTCCGTAATTTCAATACGGATATAATGCTTCAATAAAAACTAAATTTGGAGTTTGTTGGCTAAATGTGATACCACATATATGTGAAGCAACATCGTCGTTGAAACACTTTTGATGTCAAAATAATGCGGTTCCACCCCATAAGTCTCCTTTGATACTCGAATATGTTATTCCCGAATACCGTTGTCGCACTTTAAAATATTAAATCATTAGGAAATTTTAACGGGGCCTTACACCTTTTGCATTCGATCCACCGTCCGCAAACAAGGTCCAAATTTTCGAGGTAGTCCCCGAGGTTAACGATAATTCCCTTTCGACTTTGCGTATAAAGACCGGCATAAAGTCGGCCACGAAATCTGCCAAAATATGAGATTTTATGGCAGTTTGGGGTCGATACTTGATATCGTACCTGCTAATTACGACGACCCATTTGGCCAACCAGTCCAAGAGCTCAGGTTTTTGCATGATGTTCCTCAGTGGGTAAGAGGTTACGACACATATAGGGTGGCATTTAAAGTACGGTTTTTACTTTCTGGAGGCGCGTAGCAAAGCGAGCGCCAATTTTTCCAGGTGAGGATACCTTGTTACGGCCTCGCCTAGAGTTCTACTGACATAGTAAATAGGATATTGCGTACCTTCTCTTCCCGAACTAAGACTCCACTTACTGCCACCTCGAAAACTGCCAAGTAAAGGTATAGTTGTTCATCCGCCTTCAGAGTGTGCAGTAGGGGGGACTCAATAGATACTATTTGAGTTCTACCAAAGCTTGTTGGAACTCTGGGGTCTAGGAATTGTTATTCTTCTTCTTTAATAGTGAAAACAACCGATGGCTTTTGTCCAAAGACCTTGATATAAACCGGCCCATGGAAGCTATATGCCTGGTTAGCCTTTGAACGGGCTTGATGTTGTCCACCATGGTGCTATCTTCTATGGTTTTAATTTTGTTGGGATTGGTCTCGATCCCTCGATTGGATACCATGAACCTGGGAAATATTCCCGATCTGACCATGAATGCGCACTTCTCCTGGTTCAGCTTCATATTGTATCTTTTTAATATGGCGAAGGTCTTCTGCAAATATTTCAAATGGTCTTCTGCTCGCATGAACTTGACTAACTTGTCGTCAATAAAAACTTATATTGATTTCCCTATCTGTTTTTCGAACATTTGGTTTACTAAGCATTAATAGGTGCCACCAACATTTTATAAACCAAATGGCATTAAATTATACCAGAAAGTACCGAATTTAGTGATAAAAGAAGTCTTTTCTTGATTGCCTGGGTCCATCCGAATTTGGTTGTACCTGAAATTTTGAGTATCTCGTGTCCGATGTCACATCGATCATCCGACCGATGTTAGGCAAAGGGAAAGAATCCACGGGGCATGCCTTTTTTAGAACTTTGTAATCTACACACGTTTTTAGCTTATTCCCCTTTTTAGGCACTACTACTACGTTAGCTAACCAGTCCGGGTACTTAACCTCCCGAATGGATCCTATTTTAAGGAGTTTAGATACCTCGTCCTTGATGAATGCATGTTTAACCTTGGACTGCGTCCTCCTTATCTGCTTAACTGGATGGAACTTCGGGTCCAAAATCAGCTTATGAGTGGTTCCTTCCGGCGGGATCCCTGTCATGTCAAGATGGGACCAAGAGAAACAATCTATGATAGCTTTAAGATAATTAAGGAGTTTTTTCCTGAGCTCGAGGGTTAACCCCGGGCCCAGGTATACCTTTCAATCTGGTAGGTATTCGATCAGTGTGACTTGCTTTAACTCTTCGATCATCGATTTGGTGCTGTTGGTATCTTGAGGAGCTATGAACGATCTCGGAACTCCGTAATCTACCTCCTCGTCTACTCCTCATTCCTCTGATCCAGCCGGGACCGACATCGGTGGTTGCTATTTAACTTCGGCCTTTCTGGTGGGCTCCGTATTCCTTAATGTCAAGACAGCGGGCATCGAGAGTACTTCGTCGCCTGCGAACATCTCCTTTGAAGCCGACTATTCTATGTACACCATCTTGATTCCTCCTGGTGTAGGAAATTTCAACGCCTGGTGTAAGGTCGAAGGTACCACCCTCATATTGTAAACCCATGGTCTTCGAATAGAGCATTATATCTCATGTCCCCTTCGATCACGTAAAACTTTATCTCTTGGATCGTCCCGGTGGCATTCACTGGTAGGGCTATCTCCCATTTAGTGGTTTCGTATGCCATGTTAAATCCGTTCAACATGCGGACAACCGACACTATTTTATTATCCAACCCCAATTGATCTACGACCATTGATATGATGATGTTGGCCGAGCTACCTGGATCAATCAACACACGTTTAACTCGATATTTATTGATAAGTACGGATATTACCAGAGCATCATTGTAAGGTTGTACGATGCCCTCGACTTCCTCGTCGCTGAACGAAATGGTTCCCTCCGGGACATAATCTCGGGTGCGCTTTTACCTCATGATGGATACTTTAGTACGCTTTATCATTGGCCCTTGGGGAACATCGACCCCTCCAATTATCTTGTTGATGACATGCTGAGGTTTCTCTTGTTCGGTCTGATTGTTGGTGTCCCTGTTCCTGAAGTGGTTTTTGGATCGATCACCCAGAAATTCTCGAAGGTGCCCATTATTAAACAACCGGGCAACTTCTTCTCTTAATTGCCGGCAATCCTCGGTCCTGTGGCCATGAGTGCCATGATACTTACACATCAAGTTAGGATCTTTCTGGGTAGGGCCGAATTGCAATGGTCGAGGCCACCTGGTTTCGTTGATGCACCCGATGGCTGATACAATATTGGTAGCATTAACGTTTAAGTTATACTCTAATAATCTTGGTGCTTCCTAGTCCCCGATCGACCTGTTGAAACCATTTTTTCTCATTAGAACTCGGCTATTGGGCCCTCGATCGCTTCCCCTTTCGTTCTTTGTAGGGTGACTTCTGAACCCGTTTCCCCTTCGATATGTGTTGTATGGTTGGTACCGATCTCAGATCGGCCTCGCTTCATGGTCGACAACTCTCTTAGACCTATCGTCGGCTCTGATGGGATAAACGGACCCAGAGGGAGCTCTAAGTTGGTCGTCCTTGACTCTGATTTTTTACTGGTACCTGTTGTGGACGTCAGCCCAAGTTATCGCCGGATACTCTACCAAATTTTGTTTTAGCTACTGCGAAGCCAAGGAGTTTTGGGGATTAAGTCCTTGAGTGAATGCCTGAACGGACCAATAATTGGCAACTGGAGGCAGGTCCATCCGTTCCATCTTGAACCTCAACATGAACTCCGTAAGCATCTCGTTATCTCTTTGTTTAACCTTGAAAAGGACCGATTTTCTGGTTTCGACCTTGATGGCCCCGACATGGGCCTTCACAAAAGCATTTGCAAGCATAGAAAATGAATCAATAGAATTTGGGGGTAAGTTGTGATACCATATCATTGCTTCTTTTAACAGAGTTTCCCCGAACTTCTTCAGCAACACCGACTCGATTTCATCATCTTCTAAGTCGTTCCCCTTGATGGCACATGTATAGGAGGTCACATGCTCGTTTGGATCCATGGTTCCATTGTACTTTGGAATATCGGGCATTTGAAACCTCTTCGGGATCGGCTTTGGTGTCGCGCTCGGAGGGAAAGGCTTTTGGATAAAATTCTTGGAATTCGGTCCTTTCAATATCGGGGGTGCTCCCTGAATTTGATCGACCCTCGAATTATATGACTCCACCTTCTTGTCGTTGGCGTCAATTTTCTTCTTACCTGATTCCACCCGCTTTGTCAATGCTTCAAGCATTTTCATTATCTCGGGATTGGCCCCAGGCTCAGCTTCACCCGACCTCTCGGTGATTTGTTCGTTTCTTCGGGTGTTCTCCCGGGACCGTTCGGGCTCCACCTTGCTAGGGGCATGGCCTTGATTCTATAGCTGCGATATCACCGCCTGTTGGGCCTACAATATTTTGAAGATTAGCTGCAAGATTACTCCATCAACTTTGCCTTCGAGTGTTTCTCGAACTGTTGGTCGGGGACCTCCACGAACGCTATTTTCGGGATTAGTTGGCAGAGGTCGATAGCAACCTGTGAAATGTCATTGATTGGATTGGCAACTGGGACTCCATTGGGATCAGTAGGGGCGCCTCATTGCTAGGCACTAGATTATTATTTTCGCCACGATGGCCAGGACTCAACCTTAACGTTCAAGTGGGCAGACTGAGAATTTGACATTTCTAAGCTGACCTGAAATTGAGACTTTAAAGAACAAGCGTAAAATAGAGTGTGTTATGGAGATTTGTATCAAACCACCACTATTGTCCTTAGCCCCACGTTGGACGCCAAATTATTTACCATTAAAACGGATAACAATTAAATTTTTACGGAGTTTTATGAATATGTGGATTGATTCAACACAAATAATAAAAGATATTAGATAACCGATTGAAAGACAAAATGAATAATCAAACCAGTTCTAGTGTTATGGTTCAGCTTGAACTTGGATTGGACAATAGTTTTGCCCTCGATCAGACCCTCGGTTCGGAGCCAATAGAGAATGAATAACAAACAGTAAAGTAATAGCTTTGCTATAACTGGAGAGCAGTAAAAATAAAATTTATTACCTTGGTTTGCGTGTCACAATGTATTTTATTAAATAATAAGCTTCCCTTTATATAGTAGGAGAGTTTCATCCCTAAAACAATTCTAAAAAAGGTAAAAATCCTCTTTTCTCGTTAATTACTGATCTGTTACCGACATCGGACGAGATCTGCGCCGTGATATCCGGTCGGGTGCGGATATCACATCCTTATGTTACTCGTGTGCAGCCGTTTGCCATGTTTTTTGAGGTCTTAGAGCTCGTTCTAGGTTCGGGAAGTGTTGTCTTATCGGGTCCGATGGTGAGCACTCTGTTCGGGCCTTGATATGAAGAGTCCATAGCTTTGAGTTCGATCTCATATATTTATACTCTTACTTCGTGTGATCCACCGAAAAATCGGGCTGTGCATTAACCCCGATTTCACTCGTATACAGTTGGGTTAACTGATTTTAAATGCTAATAAGCTTTAATTAAGTGCTGAAAAATATTTTTAAATGTTAAAATTGGTTTTATAAATAAGTACGTATTTGAATAGAAGTGTTGAAATTGATAATTAATAGTTGATGTGTTTGATTAAAAAGTGTTGATAAGCCGGTCTTTTGTTAAATAACAAAAATACCCTTAAATTTGTTTTAAAATTATATATTTGAAATACTCTTTGTAAAGACGAACAAAAACGACGGATATGGAGAGAAAAGAAAGATACATGTTTTGGTTTTAGACAAGGTTCTGAGAATTAAAAAAAATTACGGATAAAACAGTAAAAAATCTAATCAAACCGAAAGTATTTATAAGTTGAAAAGTAATAAGTTGGGGTGACCAACTTACTACTTTTGGCTCACTTTGCCTTATAAGCACTTTGAGTGTTCAGCGAACGTGGAGTTATGCTAAAAGGTGACTTATCAATCAGTTTGACCCGCTTATAAGTCTAGCCAAATACCCTTCTAGCCTTAGAAAAAGTTTCAGTTTCTTTAATTTTTGTAACAACTCAAAAAAAATAAAAAATCATAGTGTTCGTCTCAGCTGTTTTTGCAGGAGAAAGAAAAAAAAAAGAAGGAAAAGTAACCCATTTTTAAAAAGATTTTCAAACTCAGATTTCAAACATTTGAAAAATTCAAAAACTAATTTTTGGAGGTTTCGAATGGTTTGAAAAAAGCGAGTTTTAGAATCTCCAACAAAAAGAAAACTTCAAAAACTTAAAAAAAGTTTCATAAACGGACCAAGTTTGTGAAAAATGTTTTTGAATTGTTGAACAAAAACTGTTTTGGAAAAACTAAAACAACGCCACTATGCCTTTGAAAAAATGTCATTTCTCATTAAAGAAACTTTGCTTTTTGTTCAATGGACGAACATATTATAGTACTTGAAAATATATATTGGACTTTGCCTAATAATACAAGTCAAGCACAACATGGTCAACACGGGTATATATTTAACAAAGTCTTCCCATATTTCTAAGGTTGACAAGGTCAATTTCCACGTTCCTCACAAAGATGCCTATATTCTATATTCTATAATTAGCACCAAAAAAAAGATTCAAAGGACAGTTTCCATACTTGCGCCGTTGAATTGCATTCCAAGAAAGTCACCAATTGGACTACTATAAATACTCTAGCCTTTCTCCCTTTCCCTCCAAGCAATTACCAAAGAAAACTAATTCTCCTCCTCCTTTTTCTCCGATCTTTTGCACCAAGGTTTAACCTCATTCTTTCTAGTTTTCCTTGTTCATTTTTTCCCAAAATGGTTCTCTCGAAAACCTCCTCTGACTCGGACGTTTCGGTACACTCCACTTTTGCCTCTCGCTATGTTCGAACTTCCCTTCCAAGGTGAACATCATAACGTCTTACTAATTTACGCAATATATGTGTGGTAGTATACATAGAATTTTGTATAAGCAGTATCGATCTATTGTTATAGTTTATCTAGATAGAGAACTATGTTGATTTTAAAACTTTGATTCATGTCTCAAATTATATTCATTTTTTTATTACTTTCAAATGGTGTAAGACTATTTTACATATATATACATATTAGTTTTTAGAAAAAAAAATATGTCTATACACATATATAAGAAATTTTTTATGAACATGTCGGACGACAGCCCTTTATAATGACTATCTCTGTTACTAAACATGTGCAAATTACTCTGTTGCTCGCTCTCTCGTTGTTACTTCACGTGCATTAATTCAGATTGTTGTAAATTTTCTTAGCTCAAAAAATGGTGAATTTTTCATGTTTAATCTCTTTTAGTACTACTAAGTACTATAGTTGTCTCTAGGTTTGAGATGGCGGAGAATTCGATACCAAAAGAGGCGGCATTTCAAATAATTAACGATGAGTTGATGCTTGACGGGAATCCAAGGCTGAACTTGGCTTCATTTGTGACAACATGGATGGAGCCAGAGTGTGATAAGCTTATGATGGACTCCATTAACAAGAACTATGTTGACATGGATGAATACCCTGTTACCACTGAGCTTCAGGCAATTTCTCTTCCCCTCTCAAACAATATGATTTTTGCTTCTTCTAATACTCGAAAAATTATGTTATTTTCACTAAAGGGATCAAAATAAAAAGAAGTAAACCCCCTTTGAGTACATGTTGTGTGAATATATACTATATACATATTTAAAAAAACTCGCCTAGCTACACAGTATAATTTTTCGAGAAATGGGTATAAGTTGACCCCCTTTGAGTACATGTGACTCTGCTAATGTTTGTGCCTAGGGATTCAATAATTTATGTATATACACATTAAGATATAAAAAAATCATCTATATATAAAATACTTTTTTGGCGGAGGTGATTCAGTTGAATCCTCTGATATAAACGGTGGATGGAAAAAAGAGAGTGGAAAAGAAGCCGGTGAAATTGAGAACCACATCATTTTCGTTTCTTTTGTTTGATTTTGAGAGAAAACAAGAGAAAGTTGAATAAAAAACATGATTCTTCTCTCTTTCGATTAGTGAGTGTTTAGAGCAACCGTTAATATTCTTGTCTTTGTACCCAAAACGCGGAAAAACTGACGGCCTTTGGTTTTGGTCATTAGCAGGAATAATCTTTTGACCATCCATATTTGGTACTTGTAAAGCAATTCCTGATTTAATCAAGTACACTTTTGCAATTTAGATTTCAGAATATTAACGCAAAATTACTGCCTTTTACTCGATTTAGATACTATACAAAAGATATTCTAGGGAAAAAAAATAAAAGAAATGCTCCTTCAATTTTCATTAACAAATTGATAAAATAGAATGGCTTCGAAAGAATTTAAAAAAAATGGATGCAACTTCAAATCATGTCTCTTTGTAAAATGGGAAAAAACAATAATAGGAAAGGTCGACATTTGAATTTGAATAAATAAATAAATAAATTGCAGAATCGATGCGTGAACATGATAGCACGTTTATTCAACGCGCCACTAGAAGAGAAGGAGACAGCAGTTGGAGTGGGTACAGTTGGTTCATCGGAGGCCATAATGCTAGCGGGGCTTGCATTCAAGAGAAATTGGCAAAACAAACGCAAAGCCGAGGGCAAACCTTACAATAAGCCCAACATTGTCACTGGCGCCAATGTTCAGGTATCTTATTCCTCCTCTCCTTACCGCTAACGATTATAAGTTTCAAAAGTCTTTTAGTTATACAAATATTATAACATATTTAAAATCATAATTTTCAAAAATATATATAACTCGAGCAAGATGCACTGGACCAGCACCTACAATGCACACAAACATTTCAAGAACATGTTATAAAGATTAAAATTAGTTTTCACTTTTTTGTGTGCGGATTTTAGGTGTGCTGGGAGAAATTTGCCAACTATTTTGAAGTGGAATTGAAAGAAGTAAAGTTAAGGGAAGGGTACTATGTGATGGACCCAGTCCAGGCTGTGGAGATGGTTGATGAGAACACCATTTGTGTTGCTGCAATCTTGGGTTCAACTCTTAATGGAGAATTTGAAGATGTCAAGCTCTTGAATGATCTTTTGATCGAAAAGAACAAGCAAACTGGGTAAAGTAGATCTTCCCTCCAATAATTTATATTCTCTTCATTTCAATTTATGTTATGCGTTTTTCTTTTTTGTCTGTTTAAAAAATAATGATACTTTTATATTTATTAACAATTTATCTTTAATGAGGTGATTTATCGTCATACAAATGTTTATCATTTGTTTGAACAAGTTTTAGAAATCTTTTTTTCTTTTTTAAACTCTATCCGTGATCAAACAATAGGAGTACAAGTTTTATTAACAAAGATTGTTAACTAACACAAAGTATTAACTATTCTAGTATGTACTTACATATAGAAAGCAAAAAAGAAAAGACTGTCTACACTAGCTATGCAAAAGGTGAAAACTATTTTTACAACAAGAAAGAATAAACAAATTTTTTATGATTTTGTTTTTTGTTTTGTTTTGTTTTGGTAGATGGAACACACCAATTCATGTGGATGCAGCAAGTGGTGGATTCATTGCTCCATTCCTGTACCCAGAGTTGGAGTGGGACTTTAGGCTTCCCTTAGTGAAGAGCATAAATGTGAGTGGGCACAAATATGGGCTTGTCTATGCTGGTATTGGTTGGGTTATTTGGAGGACCAAACAAGATTTGCCTGAAGAACTCATTTTCCACATCAACTATCTTGGAGCTGATCAGCCCACCTTTACTCTCAATTTCTCCAAAGGTAAATTTCAATCACTCTAGTCCTTGATCTTTACTTCGATCGCTCAACTCTTCCCATCTAGTAAGAAATTAGTACTTTCTTTGTCTCATTTTACTTGAATTTGAAGAGTCACGGCAGTTTTGTATTTGATTATGCCTTTCTCGAACTTTTTAAAAAAAAAATATTTTAATAAAACTTGAAATATATGATAATATAGCCTCTGAGTATGTTACAAACTTTATTTCAAACGATGTCATCGATGTCCCTATTCATATCGAAGTTAGACCTTTATATTCTCATACTTCAAACTTTGTCATTCTTTTTTTAAATAAAAAGATTATGTTATTAGAGTTATTATTATTTGTTCAATGATATATTTGTACATGTAAATGTAGGTTCAAGTCAAGTCATTGCTCAATATTATCAGCTAATTCGTTTGGGCTATGAGGTAACCCCCAAAAATGACTCATGCGACATTAATATATTGCATAAGAAAAAAAAATTAAACTTGTGACTCATGAATATGAAATGGATAATCGGATTAAATCAACTTTGATGAATTACAGGGATACCGAAATGTAATGGAGAACTGTCGCGAAAATGCCATTGTGCTAAGAGAAGGACTCGAAAAAACAGGACGTTTTAACATAGTCTCCAAAGATGAAGGTGTCCCTTTGGTGGCCTTTTCCCTCAAGGACAATATCCGTCACAATGAGTTCGAGGTGTCCGAGACGCTCCGTAGGTTCGGGTGGATAGTCCCGGCCTACACGATGCCCGCTGACGCCCAACACGTCACGGTGCTTCGTGTGGTGATCCGGGAGGACTTCTCGCGAACCCTAGCAGAGCGTCTCGTCCTCGACATTGTCAAGGTCCTCCACGAGCTGGACACACTTCCAGCTAGGCTGAGCGCCAAATTAGAGGAGGTGAAGCTGGTCAAGAATGGAAAGAAATCTGAACTTGAAGTTCAAAGGGAAGTTACCAATTATTGGAAGAAGTTTGTTTTAGCTAGGAAAGCACCTGTTTGCTAGAGAAGGATTCTTGAAGGAATTAGTAACAAAACTATGATTTTCCTTTTTTTTTTTTTTTTTTTTTCTTTTTTTTTTTTTTTTTTTTTTTGTGGTTGTCTTTCCTCCTAATTTTTGTTGAAAAACAAACGAAATTTTCATAAGAATGATGACGGTATCAAAATTTGAATGTAATGGAACTTCTTCTTTGAAGTTCGTCTTTTTGTTCTATTGAATTTATATTTTGTTTATTATTATTACACCACTTTTTATTAGATTTATGGGACTTTTGATCCTTTAGTTCTTTGTGTTAGAAATAATCAAAATTTGAAGAAACAAAATTTAAGCAGGCTTTAGGCGTGAGAACGACTTTCCTTGAAAAAGATATTGTCCGTATTCAAATTGGAAAAACACAAACAATTTTCTTCAGGATACAACAAGCCAATAATACATTTGTAAATTTTTCTATTCCACTTTTTAGGTAAAAACAAACTCTTATTTATAGAGCAAAAACTAGACCTTTTGGAAGAGTACTCATTTCTCTTCCTGAACAGACATGTTCAGTAATACCAAACTCAAATTTGAAATTATTATTGATTACCCAAACAAAATACAATGTGTTTTCCCCTCTGTAACAATATGCCCTATCTCCTCATCCTAAAGATATATGTGTAAGAATAACGTATGATATATATTTATACAGTGTATGTCTCCTACTTGTATAAATCTTCCATTACCTCTTCTGCCTAGTACCTCTTGTATGCTGACTTTACTTTCTAATTTGATCTGTTTACATGCCATACTTGGTCTCGGGACTCTGTAGTTCCATAATGCCTCGTTTATTCCTTTCCAGACATCGCATACCAATGCTGCCAGTATTGCTTGCGCAAATCCCCTACATATCTCCCTTTAACTAGCTAGCCTTGTTATTCTGCGCCATAATTTCTGATATTTTCAACCACTGATTCAGTTTGATCTCAACACACTAAACATGTGCTCTGTCTTGGCAGTTGGCATATTCACATTTTAGCTAGCCTTTCTCTAGTCAGCAATCTCCCATGCATAGTTAACCAGCACATAATGCTATGGTTGGGGATGTTTTGCTTATTCTAGACCCATCTGCTCCAATTGCAATTGAGTACCTTCCATGTATGCTTAACCAACCATTTTGAATATATGCTCCTGCATATTTCTCTTTGAGAGTGCATATCCTTTTCCAGTACCAAGTTTTTCATATTTTTTAATATATATTATATACTCCTTCCGTTTCAATTTATGTGAACCTATTTCCTTTCTAGTCCGTACAAAAAAGAATGACCTCTTTCCTTATTTGGAAATAATTTACCTTTATGCAATGATTTATAGCACACAAAATATATGTGCCTCATTTTACACCACAAGTTTAAAAGTTTTCTCTATTTTCTTAAACTCCGTATCCAGTCAAATGGGTTCACATAGATTGAAACGGAGGGAGTATAATTTATTCTCAATCAAAGTAACTTAACTTGGAGGGCATGGGCATATAAAGCCTTTTCAAAAGGCATCCATGTCACGCCTCATTTTTTTCGAACGGATAGGGGAGTTTTTTCAATTAAAGTGACATTAATCGAAATGAGATTATTTATTTAATTCAGAGTCGCCACTTGAAATAATTTATGGTGTCCCAAGTCACCGCTTTATTCTAAATCCCAAATCGAGGGAATTTGACTCTGTTTTAAAGTCTGCGAAACCAGAAGACCGGGTAAGGAATTCTGTTAACCCGGGAGAAGGTGTTGAGCATTCCCGGATTCCGTGGTTTTAGCACGGTCACTTCACTATCAATAATTGGTCTAATTATCTGATTTAATACATATTTTAAAACTTGTTGTGCATTTTGCTTTCTAACCGCTTTTAATATTTATGGGATTTATTTGAACAAGTCGCGATGTCGGAACTTGTTTGTTTTGTACATATTGCAAACTGCGTCACGTGAAATGCACCCGCGATCTTCATGTTAATTTTATTATTATTTGAAGTTATGGTCGAGTCACGTGAAACGCACATTCGAATTGGGGAATTATGTATCATGACTATGTCACGGGAATCGTACACATAGTCACGATGATTTATTAATCGCACCTAAAGCAAGCTACGAATTATAAGTTGATTTTGAGATTATTGCAAGGTCATGAGATATGAATGTGGAGTTATTTGAGGTCAAAAATATTTTAACTATTTGGACTATCGAAAGTTATCCACATTTAGAAATATTTGCAACTATTCCATCTTTTGAGTTATTTTAATATCTACTAATTTGTGCCATATAGACTAGCTTTATTAAATAAAAATTGGTCCAATGACCCAATAATTCGAAGGAGTAGAAATATGAAGGCTCATTTGGCTAAGTACCAGATTTACCGTTTACGCATTGTCCATACTAATCGGCAATTATAGAGTTTAACCATATAAAATCCTAATCAATTCAAAATTAGGCATGTAATCAATGATATCAAACAGTACACAATTTATATGAAATTTTACCAACAAAACACCCATCATTGAACGATTAACACTTAGCTTAAAGGAATCAAAACAACGACTCTATATTCTTATAGCTCAAGGGAATCAAAACAGCAAACAATTTCAGAAGAATAGAAGCAATAAGATGACATTCAAAATTAGTGAAGTAGCAATAGGGGAAGATGGGACCTTCATTGCTGAAAATTTTCCAACGGGTACAGTGTAAAATAATCTCCGAAGGAAAAGCAATACTCAAGCGAGCTATGGACTATGAACTCGAACCAGAATCGCAACCTCGAACAGACCTCTGCTAAAGCAATGATGGAGGGTTTCGATGTTTGAGGGCAGCGATAGAAATAGTGGCTATGGGTGAAGCTTTACGACATGGTCGACGACAGATTCAAGCTTGCGGTGCCCGGAACTTTTTACCTCTCGTTCTCTCTAAGATCCACCGATGCCCTGTTTTCTTATCCCCTGTTATTCTCTTTCGGAACCTCCTCACTGGTTGGTGTGCTCTAAATGGACGTGACTGAAACCGGCCCCTCTGTTTCGGACCCTTTCCCCTCCCGTTTTTGTGCAGAGAAACTCCTCCTTTGTGTGTTGGGCGTGGAAGACTTATAGGTGTAGTGATAGGGATTTAATTGGTGGCTAAGGAAAAAGAGCATGTACGTGCATGTGAGTTTTGAGTAGAGGTGTTTAACGGGTGGGTTAGGACGGGTTGTACATAAAAAAAATTAGCCCGTTCGTTTAATGTTCCGGGCTGTTAGCGGGCTGAATTAGCGGGCTGTTAGCGGGTTGTACTTTTTCGAGTTTTTTTTGGTCCGTCCGGGTTCGGGCTGGACCGGGCCGGGCTATTTTTTTTTTAAATATAAATTTTATTTTTCTTATTCAATGTTATTGATACTTAAGTGTTTGCAAACTTTTAAGGCTTAGAATTAAATTTTGAAGTTTAAATTTTAAAATTTGAAATTTGAATTTTAAAATTTTAAAATTGAAATTTGAAAGTAAGTGGCTACAAAAATTTGTTTAATAAGACCAATAGGCAATATGTAAGGATCAAGCTCCGAAGGCTTTCATTTGATATTTCTATTGAATAATATATAATACTTCAAATTAAGTTGCAAGTTCTTTTTTGATTTTTTTATTTTTGAACTTGCAAATTAAAAGTTTACAACAATTATAAAAAATAAGAAATAGTAAATCACATGCTTTGCATCATTTTTGTAAGTTCATTCATGTCAACATGAGGTTCTTTAAATTTGACCGTTGGCAACGGTCGAGAAAATAAAAATAAAAATAAACATTGTAACATATAGCGGGTTGAACCGGGCCCGTTAAAAATCCGTTAACGGGTTAGCAGGCTTAGCGGGTTCCGGTGCACCGGTATCAAAAAATTGTTCTTTTGAAATCCGCTCCCCGTCCAACCCGTCCCAACCTGTCCCAGCCCGCCCCCAATGCTACAGTACCGGGCTGACCCGGGTTGTAAACGGGTCAGCCCGGCCCGATTAATAGGTATAGTTTTAAGGGAGAGCATGTGAGTTTGTTATAAAAGATAAGGAAGTATCTTGCCACATGGAACTGACTCATTGATTCTTGCTTTAATTAATATTTTTTTTCTTTTCTTTTAAGAGTGTAAAATAAAAATACTAGGTAAATATTTTAAAATCAAGAACATATAATTTTTTTGTGATTTTTAATTTTTTTAAATAAAACCTATAAAGGTGAAATGAAGCTAAAATATCAAGATTAAACTTAAAAGATAGTTAAATGCTAAAAATTGATGAAAAGGGTTAAATATGGTCAAAAATAGTTAAATATGGTAAAACTTTAGGTGCTCACAGCATGCCCCTCTTTGCGTGGAAACATGAAGAGTTTTCAGGCAAAGATAAGGTGAGCCATGTGACTAATGTTTTACCAAACCATTATTCAAAAGGAAACGATATAAAAGAAAAGAGTGCAAGAGTACAACCGAGTCCTGGTTTTGGACTGCCTACATATCCCGGGTTAAAAGGGAATTAGGTCGCGTGTAGTTCGGAGAATGATGGAATGATGAGGTTGAGAGTCAAGTGAGGTTCCGTCGAGGCTTCGGTCCGTGGTCCCTACCATTTACATCATAAATTGAAAGCAAAAATTACAACAAAATAAAAGAAAAATACAAGATCCCATCTACTTCTTGTCTTGAATCTTCCTCGAATCTCCACTTGATCCTTCAACATGAAACTGAAAATTCACCCTATTCTTCTGGTGGACATCCTGCTGACTTAAATTTGAAGAAAACTAGAAATTGACCATGTTCTTCAGGCGGGCATCCTGCTGCTTGCACTTGAAATAAACTTGAACTTGGAATAGACTTGAGCTTGTAAACCTTGTTGTTCAGGCGACTCGTCCTACTTTTGATTTGAATTGAAAAGACTGGAGGTTAACCTTATTATTCAGGAGGGATCCTGCTGCCTCTGACTTGAACTTGAAAACTGAAAGTTGACCCTGTTCTTCAGGCGGGCTCTTGATGCTTCTCTAACTTGAACTTGAAAATTTAAAGTTGACCCTGTTCTTCAGGCGGACTCCTGGTGCCTCTGACTCGAACTTGAAATGAATTCTGAAATGACTTCTCTCGTTCTCCAGGTGGGCGCCTGTTACTAACTTGAAACTTGAAATAACTCTGAAATAAATTCTGAAATGAATACCCTCATTCTCCAGGTGGGCGCCTGCCACTGACTTGAAACTTGAAATAACTCTGAAATGAATACCCTCGTTCTCCAGATGGGCGCCTGCTACTGACTTGAACTTGAAATGAATTCCCTCATTCTCCAAGTGGGCGCATGCTATTGACTTGAACTTGAAATAAATTCCCTCATTCTCCAGGTGGGCGCCTGCTAATGACTTGAACTTGAAACGAATTCCCTCATTCTCCAGGTGGGCGCCTGCTAATGACTTGAACTTGAAACGAATTCCCTCATTCTCCAGGTGGGCGCCTGCTACTGCCTTGAACTTGAAATAAATTCCCTCATTATCCAGGTGGGCGCCTGCTACTAACTTGAAACTTGAAATAAATTCCCTCATTCTCTAGGTGGGTGTCTGCTAATGACTTGAAACTTGAAATAAATTTCCTCATTCTCTAGGTGGGCGCCTGATACCGACTTGAAATAAATCATGAAATATTAACTCTCGTTCTCCAGGTGGGTGCCTGCAATCAAAACAAACAAAACAAATAAAATTTTCTGTCCCAGTTTGCACTAGGAAGATTTATGAGTTGTTAGCAAAACTGTAAATCACCTATGATATCGATGAAGGATGCAATGATGAGACTAAATCTAAAGACTCGACTAGGATGTGAATCTCGTGTGAGTAAAACCAAGAAAATTTTGACTAGCAAATGCGTCTGCTAAAAATAAAACTTGAATGACCCAAACTACGAAGTGTGTCTCCTAGGGGTGACACTTGAATGACCCAAACTAGGAAGTGCGTCTCCTAAGGATAAACTCAAACGACCCAAACTAGGAAGTGTGTCTCCTAGGGGTGAAACTTGAATGATCCAAACTAGGAAGTGCGTCTCCTAAGGATGAACTCAAACTACCCAAACTAGGAAGTGCGTCTCCTAGAAGTGAAATCTTAATTTAGGAAGTGTGTCTCCTAAAAGAATGGCCTGAAAGACCCAGACTAGGAAGTGCGTCTCCTAGATGTGAGATTGAGCCTGAGGAAAACTGTAAACTCAGCTTGACTAGAATAAAAACATAGCCTATTTTCTAGGCAGGACCCCTGAACTCAAGAAAACTAGAGATTAACAACTAACCCTATTCTCCAGGCGGGACCCCTGAACTTAAGGAAAACTAAAAATTAACTTAAGAAAACTAAAATTGACCTTATTCTCCAGGCGGGACCCCTGAACTCAAGGAAAGCTAAAGATTAACAAATTAAGAAATCTAAAATTGACCCTATTCTCCAGGCAGGACCCCTGAACTTTAAGAAAAACTAAAGAGTAACAACTAAAGAAAACTAAAATTAACCCTATTCTCCAGGCGGGACCCCTGAACTTTAAGAAAAACTAAAGAGTAACAACTAAAGAAAACTAAAATTGACCTTATTCTCCAGGCGGGACCCCTAAACTTTAAGAAAAACTAAAGAGTAACAACTAAAGAAAACTAAAATTGACCTTATTCTCCAGGCGGGACCCCTAAACTTTAAGAAAAACTAAAGAGTAACAACTAAAGAAAATTAAAATTGACCCTATTCTACAGGCGGGACCCCTGAACTAAAGAAAAACTAGGATTAACAACTTAAGAAAAGTGAAGTTGACCTTATTCTACAGGCGGGACCCCTGAGCTTAAGAAAAACTAAAGATTAACAAATTAAGAAAATTAAAATTGAAATTGACCCTATTCTACAGGCGGGACCCCTGAACTCAAGTAAATCTGAAGACTAACAACTTAAGGAAACTAAGAACTGACTCTATTCTCCACGCGGGACCCCTAAACTTAAGAAAAAATAAAGATTAACAACTTAAGAAAACTAAAAATTGACCCTATTCTCCAGGAGGAACCCCTAAACTCAAGGAAAGCTAAAGATTAACAACTTAAGAAAACTAAAATTGACCCTATTCTCCAGGCAGGATCCCTGAACTAAAGGAATGCTAAAGATGAACAACTTAAGAAAACTAAAATTGACCCTATTCTTCAGGCGGGACCCCTGAACTCAAGGAATGCTAAAGATTAATAACTTTAGGAAACTAAAAACTGACCCTATTCTCCAGACGGGACTCCTGAATTTAAAGAAAATTAAAGATTCCTCTCAACTAGGGATATGCCTAGGAGGTAAAAACCTTCTCAAACAACCTTTGTGCTGACAAAATTTGGGCACGACACCTGGAAAATTCAAGCTTCCAAGCTTTGATTTGGAGATAGTCGTAGTCCACTTGCTATGACAACTTTTATTTCAGATTGGAAGACCTTGCTTGTTATTGACTAATCACTTTTCTTGCACTGCTTTGTTCCTGTTTCAAAAAAAGAAAATTTTGTCAGTTTTTAAAAATGGTGGTTGGTTTGTGGCCTTGATGTCTTTGACAGCTTGGCTTTGGGATCATCCATCCTTTGGAAGACCGACTGCATTGGTAGTTAGTTGCACTGCTGGGAGAATCTGTTTTTGCTTACAAGGGGCCTTTACTTTTTGTATCAACTCTAATTATTTCGGTCCCAATGCCATTTGTGTTTTATGGCTCAATTAGCCTTATCTCAAAAATGAGATTTCTTTTCTAGGATAAAAATTTCTGATATCTTGAATGGCTCTTGCTTTTAGAGCAATTTGTCTGTCAAAGAGGATCACAACTGGTAAGTGACTTTTGCACGATGTGCACACTTTATAGTCCTTGTTCGATTCTACAGAGAATCCCTGATTAACCTTGAGGTTATCTTTGCTTGCTTTAGCCAAGTAGGCTGACAATATTCC